>JAJJHY010000020.1:0-21409 GCA_021224005.1 Drosophila setifemur
TTATTTTGACTTTTACTTATTTAATTTACTCAGAGTTTATTTCTTTTAAAAATAACTATACTCGATTTTATGAAAATTGTTCATAATAAATAATAATAAATTGGACCTTTAACTAGCCGACTGCAAATGCAATTATATTTATTTCGTTTTTTATTGGTCAAGTTCCCTCATAATATATATTATATTTTTCTCGGTTTTTTTATTTTTTCTAACTTATATCTTTGCGAAAATGGGAAACCATCTTCCTCCGTCTGCGCCGGCGTCTCCTTCTCCTTCGCCTCCACCTGCGGCTCCTCCTGCTGCGCCTCCTTCGCCGGCGCCTCCTTCTCCTGGGTGCTTATTTCCAAATTATTTTTTACCCTTGCTGAAAGTAATTTTAATCTTTTTGGGTGTTTAAAAAGTTTATATTTTTGAAATATCGAGAGGACTTGGACTCTGTCGGTTACCCAGCTGTCGCTTTTTGTTTATTTCCTTTCTGACTGTCGCTAGTAGGATGTTGGATCGACTTAAATCTGAATTTTTAATTTTATTGATATTTGATTGTTTATTTGATTTTGTTTATTCCCTGTTGTGCAGTAGCTATAAGGATATATGTACATGAGTATCGGGACGACTCATTTTGCAAATAAACTCTGCGCTTGGGGAAAACAAAATACAAGCATTGTACAATTTTTTGAAAAACAAATATTTTCCCGCCAAATAGATTTGTTTAATTTCTGATTCTCGTTGTCAATTTAATTTTTTTTTTATTAATTTATTTAACATTTTATTAATGATGGGTTTTTATTTTTGCTCTTAGTTCTAGTTTGAGTCTGGACTAAAAACAAAATTAATAGGCGACAAAAGTGCTAAGCTGGTACACAAACCAACATACAGTGGAACGTTCAAATTAACGTTCAACAGAACGAGTTACCCGATGCAAAAATGCATATTCAAAACTAACACAAAACTACATATTTCTGTTGGCTATCCGTAATGTATATATCTCTGTTAGTTTTAATGTTAAAGGTACAGAAACAGGAACAGCCGTTTCTTCGCGCTCTTTATTGTGAAGGTTTTTAGAGTGACCAAAACGACCGAAAAGGTTTGGAAGTTGGTAATTTTTAGGACATTTATGGTGTTCTTTAACACTTCAAATATTTCGAGGGAAATTGATATCCGGAATTATTTCAGTCTTCGGAGTCTCCTTCAACTGGAAGCATGGCAAATGGATTTAGTCTCCAAATATTTATTTTTATTTATTTATTTTGACTTATTTTGTTATTTAATTTACTGAGAGTTTATTTCTTTTAAAAATAACTATATTCGATTATATGAAAATTGTTCATAATAAATAATAATAAATTGGACCTTTAACTAGCCGACTGCAATTGCAATTATATTTATTTCGTTTTTTATTGGTCAAGTTCCCTCATAATATATATTATATTTTTCTCGGTTTTTTTATTTTTTTCTAACTTATATCTTTGCGAAAATGGGAAACCATCTTCCTCCGTCTTCGCCGGCGTCTCCTTCTCCTTCGCCTCCACCTGCGGCTCCTCCTGCTGCGCCTCCTTCACCGGCGCCTCCTTCTCCTGGGTGCTTATTTCCAAATTATTTTTTACCCTTGCTGAAAGTAATTTTAATCTTTTTGGGTCTTTTAAAAGTATATATTTTTGAAATATTGAGAGGACTTGGACTCTGTCGGTTACCCAGCTGTCGCTTTTTGTTTATTTCCTTTCTGACTGTCGCTAGTAGGATGTCGGATCGACTTAAATCTGAATTTTTAATTTTATTGATATTTGATTGTTTATTTGATTTTGTTTATTCCCTGTTGTGCAGTAGCTATAAGGATATATGTACATGAGTATCGAGACGACTCATTTTGCAAATAAACTCTGCGCTTGGGGAAAACAAAATACAAGCATTGTACATTTTTTTGAAAAACAAATATTTTCCCGCCAAATAGATTTGTTCAATTTCTGATTCTCTTTGTCAATTTAATTTTTTTTTATTAATTTATTTAACATTTTATTAATGATGGGTTTTTATTTTTGCTCTTAGTTCTAGTTTGAGTCTGGACTAAAAACAAAATTAATGGTCGACAAATGTGCTAAGCTGGTACACAAACCCACCTACAGTGGAACGTTCAAATTAACGTTCAACAGAACGAGTTACCCGATGCAAAAATGCATATTCAAAACTAACACAAAACTACATATTTCTGTTGGCTATCCGTAATGTATATATCTTTGTTAGTTTTAACGTTAAAGGTACAGAAACAGGAACAGCCGTTTCTTGGCGCTCTTTATTGTGAGGGTTTTTAGAGTGACCAAAACGACCGAAAAGGTTTGGAAGTTGGTAATTTTTAGGACATTTTTGGTGTTCTTTAACACTTCAAATATTTCGAGGGAACTTGATATCCGGAATTATTTCAGTCTTCGGAGTCTCCTTCAACTGGGAGCATGGCAAATGGATTTAGTCTCCAAATATTTATTTTTATTTATTTATTTTGACTTTTACTTATTTAATTTACTGAGAGTTTATTTCTTTTAAAAATAACTATGTTCGATTTTATGAAAATTGTTCATAATAAATAATAATAAATTGGACCTTTAACTAGCCGACTGCAATTGCAATTATATTTATTTCGTTTTTTATTGGTCAAGTTCCCTCATAATATATATTATATTTTTCTCGGTTTTTTTATTTTTTCTACATTATATCTTTGCGAAAATGGGAAACCATCTTGCTCCGCCTTCGCCGGCGTCTGCTCCTTCGCCTCCACCTGCGGCTCCTCCTGCTGCGCCTCCTTCACCGGGAGGATTTTATAGTTTTCGGGAGCAAAACCCGCCACATAATCCATTTCGATAATAATGACTCTTTAAACGTCATTTTCTTCGACCTGCCAAATTAGCATGCATTTAGCATGCCATAGTGCTGGAATTCCCGGCAATGATATCACAGATGCAAACGAGCAGTAAGAAATAGTAAGATGTGAACACAACTGCGCCCCCAGGGCTGCTCAAGAAAATGTGAAACAGGTCCTTCAGGACTACTATTTCCAAAAAATGGCGAAACTCGCTAACGAGGTGGTCATTATCTGCAAAAAATGAACCATGGCAGACACCCTAAGAAGCAGGAGTCCAGTCCCCTCATATTCAGGCAAAATGCTGCATATAGGCATTTACTCTAAAGATATGAAGTTATTCTTAACCTGCGTTGATAAATTTTCTAAATTCGCCATAGTACAGCCACTAGTTACTTTCTGTACGTCACCCCATCCTAAAACTAGTCAATTTTGTCCACAAAAGTCATAACTATGTACTGTAATAATGAGGCATCTTTCAACATAACATCGTTGTTGAAAAATCATTACGATCCAAACGGGCAATTTTAACGATTTCACAGCACCCTAAAAATTTATGACACCGTCGCGCTCATCATGAGAACCACGGTAAAGTACAATATAACGATACACTCAGTCACGAACTTGCAACCCAAGTATGCTATGCATTCAGCCAACGACGAACAGAAGTTGGCAATAAAACACAATATTAAAAAAGCCCAACAGCCTAATTTAGATAGGTGCAACCCATTATTTCTGTTGCTGGTAGTAGTAAGTATTAAGGTAGTATTATTTAGAGCGAAGCCAAGTGAATTCTTTTCGAAATAATTGTTCACAAAGCAAGTCATTATCAGTCATTAAAATTTTTGGAGCTACAGCAATGGTCTATTTCCCAAAATCGCTTTTCAATATCGGAAAGGTGGCTTAACTGCCGACTGATGGAATGATTCCGTGTGTGATACAGCTACGGTTGAAAATCGAGTTTTTGCTGTGGAGAGACTTTCACATCAGTCCTGCCGAGTCGGGTCTTCTGAAGACGTAGCAAAGGTCGTAGTGCTGGTAGTTGGTGTTGGGCTACCAATGAAAAGAAATATTCTTTGGCTTTTTGAAAAGAGTAGATCCGCGAGACAGATGTTGCTAGAAATATGGCATTCTAAAGAAATAATGTCGAAATGCGGATGATAATCCGGAATAGTGTGTATTATAGACGCAGCAAACCAACTTACAAAGACTGCAAAGACTGGCAATATATAATTTCTGCAGAGTTATCGGAAAGCTAAATTTATAAGGCGATATAAGCATAGACAAAACCGAATTCGCGGTAGGAGAAAAGGTATACCTCAAAAATAGCAAAAGTGCACCATAGGATTGTCAGGAGTCTCTTCTTCTTAGGCACCGCTCTTAAAGTAGTAGGGGGCACTCCTGATGCCTCCGATCTTGAAATGCTATAAATGTCCGAGTCACGACTAATAGAATCAAATAACAGGCAGGTGCTCATCTATAAGCAAACGCAAAATAAAACAAGTAAGAACGTTACAGTAGAGTTTCCCGCCTGTTACAGACCCTGTACAAATTTGATTATAGGCTAAATAAATCAAGAACGAAAAAAACAATATTTACACCGAGTCTGGGATTCGAATCTTAGACGTTCGTGCTTTCAGCCAAACGTCGTTACCATTGAACCTCCACATACTTTCCGAACCAGTAGCTAATACAGTAGAAATATATTGAAGCGCACATTCATACATACTAGTATGTAAATGAACGCAGGCGATTTACCGTTTCTTTAAGCAAATAAACAGATTACTTGTGGTTAGCGCCTGTAAACTTTGGGTATTTATTGTGCGCTTTCTAATTAACCAATCTTGATGTGTATTTAAAAAAAAAAATTAAGTTTGGAAATTGTGCAGTGCAAACATTAAAACACAAATTGCGGGGGCGGTGGTCGTGGCACCGGAAAAAAAATAAACTTCATCTACGTAATAATTAGGAGAATCTGCACTGGTAATAGTTACTCTAGCTCTTACAGTTTCTGAGATTCGTTCTTTTATCCTGAAGGACAGACGGACAGCGGACATGGCTACGTCATGCTGATCAAGAATATATATACTGCGTGGGGTCTGCCCCGCCTCCTTCTGCCTCTTAATATATTTGCACAAACTTAATATACCCTTTGGTACAATTAACGAACTTACAAAGGCAATTAACATATTCATTAAACCAAAACAAAATAATATGGTTGACACTCCACACTTGTACGAGGTTTCTTTGGCCAGAAATATAATATTAATTACCGAGACTCAAAATTGAATGCTCAGAGTCACACTTGCAAAGGCCAATATTTTAAACCCTGCCATTTTTAATCACAATGATTTGAAGTTTGTATTAGTTGATCACTCTACAGAGGTCCCCTAATGGAGGCAGCTAACATTAAAGTCCTTCAGTCTGATAGCGTTATTCATGTGCTAATTGTATATCCTAAAATTTTAAGATTTTAAGAGGTTACAATCTTTCCCGTATCACACCAACACACCGTTATGCATTTACAAAACAACGTAGTAGCTATGTGCAACAACGTACGCATCGTTCTGAGAACTGGCAGATACTAATAATAAACGAATGCCCAGCAAGTCAGCACTGACGACGGCCCCGAGATAACCACTAACGGCTCACACCTAATTACTTTCGAGCGAGTAGCTTTCGCCAATGGCTCCAAGTATTCAAACCAACGTGATGCATTCCCATTGCTAAATATCATCGGTCATAATTCAATGCTAAGCATGCCACTCCTCCAGAGAATTAACAAAGGAACAAAGGAGTTAAAATCGGCTGGAGTCACTAACATCTGGTCCGCTGTCGGCGTGGGAAAGTATATGTATTAGGTGGTTCCAGCAATATAACGTCATCAGGAAAAGTGTATATTATTGCTGGAGGGGTTTTCAACAAAGCCTCATCATTCTCAATTATCCAATCAACGCATGAGTCGATTTGCGAACGGGGCTTAGGAAACGGGGAACAGCGACGGCCAGCGAACGGCAGGTGGTAGAGTCAAAAAGAGAGATAGAGGAGTGATTCCGGAGGTGTGAACAACAGCGTTCGAGATCGCGAAAGCAACGCGTGCGCGCGAAAAGCTAGCGAGCCCAGCTACAGACAGAAAACCTCACTTACCTAGCACACGAGGTAGCGGGTAAGCGTGCAACTTGTTCAAGGGACAATTTTGTAGGTTTTTGGCAGCGGGGAAGTCGTATTTTTATAACCTTGCAGAGGATATTCTAATTTTGAACAGAAGTTTGTAACGCAGTGAAGGAGACATTTCCGACCCTATAAAGTATATATTCTTGAACAGCATCATCAGCCGAGTTGATATAGCCATATCCGTCTGTCTGCCCGTCTGTCTGTCCGCTTGTCTATCCGTCTGTCTTGCCGTCTGTCTGTCCGTCTGTCTGTCCGTCTGTCGGTTGCTATGTCAACTAGTCTCTCAGTTTTAAAGCTATCAGGCGATGGGAGAAAATGGGTCATTGAGCATAAATGTTGTGTTTTTCAAGACAATTAATTCATTCTTGAGAAATACAGTTTTTATAGACATTATACCGTTTTAGAAAACTAAAAACCAAAAATCGGATCACTATATCCTATAGCTGCACAAACGATCGAACGGTTTGAAGGCAACTCTACTGCGAGGGTATTCTAAGCTTCGAAAACCGAAGCTAGCCTTCCTTTCTTGTTTGAGAATGTGCTTCTTAGGACTAAGTAGGACAGCCCAATATAATCTGAAAATAAACCGCAGAGAAACGACAACACGAGTAAAAAACAAGTAAGAACGTAACATTCGATTTTCCCGACTGTAACAGACCCTGTACCAATTTGGTTATAAGCAAAATAAATCAAAACGAAAAACAAATATTTACACCGAGTCTGGTTTGGGATTCGAGCCTAAGACCTTCGTGCTTTCATTCAAACGTCTTAACCATTGGACCACCAAATACTTTTAGAACCAGAAGCGAATACAGAATAAATATATTGAAGGCGCACATCCATACATATGTATATGAAGGTAGTGGCAGCGGCAGCGGCACTTCCAAGAAAATTCAACCACCGAACGCAAGCGATTTACCGTTTATTTGAGCAAATAAAAAGATTGCTTGTTGTTAGCGCATGTAAACTTTGGGTATTTATTGTGCGCTTTCTAATTAAACTATCTTGAATAAATGTTCAGGATCGGTAGAAATCCATGCTCCAATTGCATGTGTATTTGCTCACAGCTTAGCTTGAAAATTGTGGTGGGCGTGGCACCTAAAAAAAAATTAACTTCATCTGCGTAAAATTTAGGAGAGGGTTTTTGAGATCCGTTCGTTTATCCATGTATTTACTTTGTGGGGTCTGCCACGCCTCCTTCCGCCTGTTAGTATATTTGCACAAACTTAATATACTCTTTACCATTTTGGGTACATGGTCTAAAAATGTATGAAAAGAATAGGGCTAAAATTTTATATTTATTTAAGAAAAAAAGTACTTATATTTATGGAATATTGTAAATAATTTGTTGCATACAAGCTATTATTTCTAAAGGGTCGCAAAGGGTCGTTGTTGGGATGATCGTTATCCCGTTGTCCTTTACATTCTGTTGTGAAGATCAATCTGACCCTTCTATCCTTATTGGTTTTGCTTTTATTTTATAATACTATGAGAGTTCAAGGATTTCTTTAGGTGATACGCATAATGCATTTAATAAATTTTCTCATCGAAAAATAATTGATTTATGCAAAACGAATTGAAGTTATTTTCTATTTCTACTTTCTTATTTAATAGCTTATACTGGAAATGTATTCTCTTGCGCAACAGTTCATTAGATGAGATTAATGTCTACAAATTATATACAGGTATGGAACCAAGCCTGCAGCATTTTGGCCAATTCTTACCATGCAGCAGCTCGCCGCTGATCGCAGCAGTCACTTCCCCTTGGTGTAAATATCGTTTGGAGACGTTTTCATGGAGGAAACAGCATCGAAGAGGTTACAGAAATTAGGAGCCAAGTTAAGAAATGGCTGGCCCGTGGCCACTTTCCCATTTGCAAGTGGTGTTCGCATGTACCTCCCGCACCTTAAGTCAGTTTGACAGCGATTAAGAAAAGGTGCTGAAGTTTCATGACGGAACTGAAAAAGGCAAGATTCTCGGTTAAGCGTGGGATCCAAGCTCCGACAATTTGCTTTTAAACTTTTCGCAAAGAGGGAAGCTGAACGTGTTCGCCGACGATCTATCTCGCACCGATCGAAGCTTTACAACGTGCGATGGAATGGTTTAGTATATGCAAGTGGATCTCGCGCATGTTGACGCGGATTTAGGAGAACCCAGCCAAATTTGCAGACTTTTCGATGGAAAACGGACAGTTATACCGGCATTTGGTACCCGAGCGGACGACGAAGACCACGTCCCATGGAAGCGACCACCTCCGCATATGGAAGACCATAACCCGACTTGCCCAGCTCTACTACAGGCCTCGCATGTTCCGAGATGTCGCCAAATATGTCCGGAACTTCCTTTTATGCCAAAAGTTTAAGGCAAGCCAGGCCTTCCGGAAGGATGCTCATCCGTGCCGTCAAAGACCCATTTAAGACGCTATTCGCAGACTTCGTTTTACCACTCCCGCGTTCCAAACATGGTAACACAACGTTGCTTGTATATTTTGCGATTTATTTTGAAAATGTGTCGAGTTGGTCCTTTTAAGCAACGGCGGCGCATCTAGAAAAGGCTTCCAAGAAACAATTCGTTTTATCTGTGACAATGGCACACAGTTCCCCAACCGCTCCTTCAATTCGGAGCGGGTCCACACGAGAACCCGACAGAAAGAGCCAACAGGACAATTAAGACAATGATCCCAGTGCGTGGATGGCCAACAAAATACGTGGGTCGAACTACTGCTGGAGATATCATTGGCCATCTACTCGAGCATATGGGACACGACCGGCTTTCTTAGTTCAAGGTCGAGAACTAAGGTTACCCGGCGCCCTGTACGAAGAGGTGACCCCAGGCGTCACTTACTTTCCGCAGACTAATAAGGCAGAACTATTAACCTCATTGTGTATTAGTTTGAGGATGAAAATTACACCAAGCATGGTTCTACGATTAGTAAGTGTCGGTAGCTTTAGAAGCATCAGTCTAATAGAATAAGATGAATGTTTGGTTCCCAGTTAAGCACTCTAAGCGCGAAAATCAGAAATCTTTTTTTCCACGGTTTCATTTGGTATTGGTGAACTCCATACTAAGGACTCCAGCCGCATGATCCGTACTCAAGACTTGCTCGAGCAAGCGAGACGTATAAAGTCTTAATCACTTATGGGTCATTGAATTCTTTTGATCACTTTTTGTGCATGCACCTGTGCACTTGTGCGCTTGTGCATGCACCTGTTTATTGAAATAACTCTGGGCAAGTAATTTTTTGTAAGATTTGTGTTGTTGTAGTTGGTTCTTCATCTCCGTTTTGCGTGTAAATCTATATACCGCAATTTCTTAGTAAAGTCGCCCTCTCTCTTTGTAATTTGTAAATTTGTAAATCTGTTAATCGCAACAGTAGCAAAGTCCCTCTCTCTGCCTATACTTCTCTCTCATTATACACTATTCTCGCCTCTCTTTGCACAGCCGATGCTATGGCCCATAGGACTGGGTTGCATTATTGTTGCGACGCCTGCTTCTGGTCAACCCGTGGCCACTTCCACACAATCTCGGGCGGCGGAGCAACGAATGATGGCAAAACAGCCGAGGACGGAAGACACCGCACTAGCATCGGCCACAGACGCTATTAAAGATTTGGTTTCCGAATGTGCCAGTGTGGTAGGACCACAACCACAGTCCGTCCCAGAGCCAGGACATATCCCATTAATTCCGAAAATCAAAACCATCCCAGTCCCGAATATTCCCACTACGTCGAGGCAACTAAGGTCCGGACTACCGGCTCCACTTGGTTCCGATAGCGTCAAACCTGCAGAACCAAAACCCCTCACGGTAATCCCACCCAAAAAACAAATATTTTTATCGCGGCTTGCCCCTGACCTCTCTGCGACTGATGTCGCTGCTTTTCTACGAAGCAAAACAATAGCCGAGGTAAAGGTAGAAAAATTCAACTTTTCCTACACTAGGGACATTGCATCTTTCAAAATAAAAGTCCCATTAGAGTTCTTCGACATTATTTGCTCTCCCGGTTTCTGGCCAGAGCATATTATAGTCCAAGAACACCAAGCTAGGAAAAGAATTAAAAATAATAAAAGGCCTATTGCCATTAAACCTCCCCAGCCAACTGCACCTGCTGTGGTCACAAAAAACTAGCCTCCTCTTTCCTTATATCCTATCAGAATACAAGAGGCCTACGAAGTAAGCTTACTAAATTGTACTCTGATAGTTTTTCATTTGGTTCACAGGTGATTGTGTTTACAGAAACCTGGTTAAAACCCGACATCCTTAGTTCCGAGGTTTTCCCAGGCAAGTACACAATCTTTAGAATTGATCGTCCTTCCCGGCGGGGAGGTGGAGTATTACTTGCGGTTGACTCCAAACTCCCGGCGGAAGAGATATGCCTTCAAGAATTCGGTGATATCGAATTCATTTGCGCTAAAATAACTTTCTCAGGTAACACTTTTTTTATTACCTGTTCATATATTCCGCCTTCTTCCGAGTTACCCATGTACTGGAAGCACTTATCCGCTATCCAATCTGTTTCTAACTTGCTTGCCGACAGGGATCAGTTGATCGTTCTTGGTGATTTTAATATACCAGAAGTCAATTGGTCCGATGATACAAAGTCTAACTCTGTATTGCCGATGGCGCAACATGACCTTATTGTTGCCCTGCTTGAACTGTCATTGTCACAAATTAACAATGTGCGAAATTCTTTAGGCCGCATACTGGATCTGTGCTTTGTATCAGACCCGGACAGCGTGATTTTATCAAGAACCTCCCCTCTAACACAACCTGAAGATCACTATCATCCCACTTTCGAGATGACGATCGACATTGTAGAAATCGAGGTTTCCAAATCCAAAGTTGCTTTCGGAATACTGATTTCCTTAAATTAAACTCTCTTATAGCCGGCTATGATTGGTCCGACCTCTACTCATGCACCGACATTCTGAAGTGTGCTGAGTTATTTTATAAAAAATTAAATATGTTTTTTGACTCATGTGTTCCGCTGCGGTATCCACCTAATTCAGAAACTCCCCCGTGGTTTACCAAACATTTAAAAAATTTAAAGATAATTAAAACTAAACTTTGCACTAAATTATTCTCAGTACTTAACTGCTCGGTCAAATTTCACCGTGCTAAACGCTTAGTGCTATCATAATTATTTAACTCGTTGCAAGGTCCAGTTCACTCAGGACCCAAAACAGTTTTATAATTTTGTTAACACCAAGCGTAAGTCTGTTCTATTCCCACCCTCTATGTCCTTTGAAAACTCATCGGCAAACACCGATCAGACCAATGCCGATATTTTTGCTAGATTTTTCAAAACCACATATGAACCCACATACGGATTCCCAGGAATTCCCAAGGTCAAATGCAATTTTCTGTCCCGTCATTAACGAAAGCTAGATTATAACCGATCTTCAACGGGTTAAGCCAACTTTTTCCCCAGGACCGGATGGTATACCAGGCTGCGTGCTTAGATACTGCGCCGATTACCTGAGCTAGCCTCTTCTAAAGTTATTTAATTTGTATCTCGAGTCCTCAACGTTTCCTCGGATATGGAAGGAATCATTCGTTATTCCGATCCATAAAAAAGGTAAACCAGGCGATGCAAGCAATTTCAGAGGTATCTCTAAATTGTCTGCTATCCCCAAGCTTTTCGAGAAACTTCTAACCCCTCAATTGCAACACCTATGCAGCTCTTTTATTTCTCCATGCCAACATGGATATATTAAGCGTCGCTCGACGACAACTAATCTTTTGGAGCTCTCATCTTTTGTTATCGAGGGCTTCCAGCCAAATTTTCAAACGGACGTCATTTACACAGACTTCAGTAAAGCATTCAACTTCGTTAATCACTCTCTTCTTTTAAAAAAGCTTGGGCTTCCTTGTATGCTTACTAAAATTGATCAGCAGTTACTTGAGTAATAGAACTCAAAGGGTTCTTTTCAAGAGCTCACTTTCTGGTGAAATCCATGTCACCTCGGGCGCCCCTCAAGGTAGCCACCTTGGTCCTCTGCTGTTCACACTCTTCATTAACGACCTTCCATCGGTCGTGCTTAATTCTCGCGTACTAATGTACGCGGACGATGTCAAGCTTTGTATACAATATAATGATCCCTCTCGTCAATCGGTATTACAGGCCGATCTTAATAACTTACAGGCATGGTGTGTAATAAATTCTCTAAAATTAAACGGCTCTAAGTGCAAACTGATGACATTTTACCGTAAAGAGCCTCAGTTTGCTGCTTACTCTCTAGATGGAGTCTTTCTTGATAGAATCACGCGTGTTGATGATCTTGGCGTCATACTTGATGCCAAATTAAAATTTACTGACCACATTTCATGCATGGTAAATAAGGCCTTGGGTGTGTTAGGCTTTATAAAAAGGTGGTCAAAAGAATTTAATGACCCCTACGTGACTAAGATTTTTTACATCTCGCTTGTCCGGCCAATTCTTGAGTACGGATCATGTGTCTGGAGTCCTCAGTATGGAGTTCACCAAGACAAAATTGAATCCGTGCAAAAGAGATTCCTTATCTTCGCGCTTAGAGGCCTCAACTGGGAACCAAACTTTCAACTTCCCTCTTACTCTAGTAGACTAATGCTTCTAAACCTACCTACACTTACTAATCGTAGAACCATGCTTGGTGTAGTTTTCATCCTCAAACTAATACACAATGAGGTTGATAGTTCTGCCTTGTTAGAACGCATCAACTTTAATGTGCCCCGTAGACTTACAAGAAATTTTATCCCACTAGCTTTAAACCATAGTAGTTTGAATTATGTCCTGCATGAGCCCTTTAGAGTACTTTGCTCAGACTATAACGTAGTGCACCAACTAACGTCCGATTTTTCTTCTATTAACGACCTTATGCATATTAAGTACCTAATTCTTACCTACCTTACTCACCACAATTCTATGTAGTTTTCCTCGAAATCTTTCAACTATTTTCCCTGCATGCTCGGTCCTATCTTCGCGATCGAGCCGTACGTTATGCGGCTGCGCCCCTCGGTCGGTTTGGCGGGAGGTGGGTTGCATCACGTGCAACGGGATTAAAAAAAAAAACAAAATACCGGTCATTTCGCGAATGAGTTTATCTGAAAGGTAGCGAACCTGCAAATCCTTAAGTGGCTGGCCCTTCAGCTCGAGTTCATGTTTGGTTTGATGGACGCTTGTCAGGTTGACAGAAAAACAATGGACTGGCCTTTCGTACTATTGATCAAGAAGAAGGATTATCATCCATTTCATTCCGATCCTGTAACCGGGAATCATATTTACTTATGTTAATTTTTGAGAATTGTAGGCTGGACTTCCTGCAAACAAAAATATATCTGCTGGAGTTCTTCCAGTCGAGCTCTGCTTTGTCTTGTGATTGTAAACATAAACCGTGATTTCAATCTTCATTTGTTTATTTTCCAAATTCAAGTCAGTATTCATTATTCTGAAGTTTAGACCCTGTACCCAAAAGGTATATTAGTATTGTGCAAATATATGTAACAGGCAGAAGGAGGCGTGGCAGAACCCACAAAGTATATATATTCTTGATCAGCATGACGAGCTGAGTTGATATAGCCATGTCCGTCTGTCCGTCTGTCCGTCCGTCCGTCCGTCCGTCCGTCTGTCCGTCTGGATAAACGAACGGACCTCAGAAACTGTAGGAGCTAGGAAAACCTTAACAGTGCAGATTCTCGTAATTATTACGCAGATGAAGTTTTTTTTTCAGGTGCCACGCCCACCGCCCATCCAATTTGTATTTTAATGTTTGCACTGCACAATTTTCAAACTAAAAAATTAAAATAAATACACATGCAATTGTAGCATAGATTTCTATCGATCCTGAATTTCTTCAAGATTGGTTAATTAGAAAGCGCACAATAAATACCTTCAATATATTTTTACTGTATTAGCTGCTGATTTATAAAGTTTTGTGTGGTCGAAAGATCTTGGGTTCGAATCCCAGACCGGACTCGGTGTGAATATATATGGTTTTGATTTATTTGATTTATTTTTCCTATAACCAACGGCAACACGTGAGACCCTAACCTACAACAGTGAATCACCGCTTATCGCCGAGTCTTCTGACATTGGCCACGCGGCAAAAGAACCTACCACCTGATGACATAACCTTGCTGATCTGGGAAACGTGGTCCACATAGGCTAGCAAAATGAATGCAAGTCAGTTCAGGCACACGTCTTACATAAATAATGCGACTTCGTAGTGCGTTCTCATCGGCACTTCAGAGAAAAATCAACCACCGAACGCAAGCGATTTACCGTTTATTTGAGAAAATAAACAGTTTGCTTGTGGTTAGCGCCTGTAAACTGTAGGTATTTATTGTGCGCTTTCTAATTAACCAATCCTGATGAAATTTTCAGGATAGATAGAAATCTATGCTCCAATTGTGTATTCTTTCAAAAAATTTTAGCTTCAAAATTGTGCAGTGCAAACAATAAAATACAGAATGCGGGGGCGGTGGGCGTGGCATCGAAAAAAAAAACTTTAGCTGCGTCAGTATTAGGAGAATCTTCACTGGTAATATGGTTCTTCTAGCTCTTACAGTTGCTGATATCCTTTCGATCATCCAGACGGACGGACAAACGGACATGGCTATATCGACTCAGGTCGTCATGCTGATCAAGAATATGTATATTTTGTGGGGTCTGCCACGCCTCCTTTTGCCTGTTACATACATTTGCACAAACTTAATATACCCTTTACCCCTTGGGTACAGAGTCTAAAAATGATCGAAGTTTATAATAAAGAACATATAAATTCTTTAGAGAGCATTATTATTACCAGAGCATTATTATTACCACGATTATTCGTGCTTCTTGAAAGCGTAAGCCTGCAGCAGCAAATTATTATTTTGTGCCATGTGGGCTAACACTATCGACACCGCAATCTCCTCCAGATCCTTAGCTTTCCATTTGGAGAGTAGTAGGGTAGCTATATGGCTGCCATACTCAGCAAAACTTTCTCCAGCTTTGGGACAGGAAGCAACAGGAAGAAAACCACAATGCACAGATCATAGTCAGCGAGCCCAGCGCACGGATAATAGCCAGAACGTCGTTCAAACCGTTCGATCGTTTGTATGGATATAGTGATCCGATTTTTGGTTTTGAATTTTTTAAAACGGCATTAATGTCTTTAAAAACTTTATTTTCCAAGAACAAATGCATTGTCTTGAAAAACACTAGAGTTATACTAATGACCCCATTTCGGACATCGTTCGTACGGCAGCTATAAGATATAGTGGTCTGATTGTGATGAAACTCTCAGGAAATGTTAAAATAGTCATTAATTAGGGTTTCCCAAAAAATAAATTAATTATCTTAAAAAATGGCGAATTGATGATTCCGATTACGGCCGTTCCGATTTATATACTACCTGCAACAGATTGAAGGGTCAGTGCAAAGTTTCAGCCCGATATCTTTAAAACTGAGAGACTAGTTTACATAGCAACCGACAGACGGACGGACAGTCAGACGGACAGACGGACATGGCTAGATCGACTCGGCTGGTGATGCTGATCAAGAATATATATACTTTTAGGGTCAGAGACGTCTCCCTCACTGCGTTACAAACTTCTGGTTAAAATTATAATACCCTCTGTAAGGTTATAAAATACCAAATTGTGACGTGGCATTCTGCCGCGTTAATTTTTAACAAAAACTCCTTTTTAAAAGTTGAATGAAAATTGTAGGTCACATATGATATATATAGAAAAAGAGACGGATAGTTTCAGCACTGCTTATTTACAAATTATTTTAAAGAATAAAATGGTAAATAAGGAAAAAGAATATATTTAAAGGAGCCTGGATCTTCACATATTCATTCCAAGATGAACTACTGACATGTTCAAACTAACGATAAAAAAAAAACAAATAAAATGTAATCAAATTAAATTAAATTATTTCTTCTTCAACTCGAAGACACATATTTTTATGAACATCTTAAAAAGCTAGTGTATTTGGTAAAGACTTTGCAGGATTTGTTTTTCATTACAAACTGTTTCCATAGAGTGATGACAATGCAACCCAGGGATCATATTTCTAAAGATATTATGATTAACTTATATAAGCTGATGTTTACACCAAAAAGCATATAATAAATGAAATTTAATTCCAATATATATATAATAATATTTGGATGGCAAATGCATGACCAAAACAAGAAATAAGGCTAGCTTCGGTACCCGAAGCTTAGAATACCCTTGCAGACCAGTTGCCTTTAAGCCATCGTTTGTATGGCAGCTATAAAATATAGTAATCCGATTTTTTGTTTTTGATTTTCTAAAACGGCTTTTATGTCTATGAAGACTGTATTTCTCAAGAATGAAGTAATTGTCTTGAAATACACCAGAGTTATGCTCAATGGCCCATATTCTCCCATCGTTCTTATGGCAGCTATAAGAAATAGTGGTCCGATTTGGATAAAACTTTCAGGATATGTTAAAATAATCATTAAAAAGAGAATTCTAAAAAAAATAAATTAATTGTCTTGAAAAATGACGCATTTATGTCACTTTTTCCCAATCGTTTCTATGGCAGCTATGTGATGTAGTGTTCCGATTCCGGGTTATATACTACCTGAAACAGATTGCAGGATTGGTGCAAAGTTTCAGCCCGATAGCTTTAAAACTGAGAGAGTAGTATACAAAGTTCTGGTCAAAATTATAATACCCTCTGCAAGGGTATACAAAAAATGAAAAATACAATACAAAAATTATTATATCCTTGCAGAGGGTATCATAATTTTGACCAGAAGTTTGTTACGCAGTGAAAGAGACATTTCCGACCCTATAAAGTATATATTTTCTTGATCAGCATCACCAGCCGAGTCGATACTGCCATGTCCGTCTGTCTGTCTGTCTGTCCGTCTGTCGGTTGCTATGTAAACTAGTCTCTCAGTTTTAAAGCTATCGGGCTGAAACTTTGCACTGACCCTTCAATCTGTTGCAGGTAGTATATAAATCGGAACGGCCGGAATCGGAATCATCAATTCGCCATTTTTTAAGATAATTAATTTATTTTTTGGGAAACCCTAATTAATGACTATTTTAACATTTCCTGAGAGTTTCATCACAATCAGACCACTATATCTTATAGCTGCCGTACGAACGATGTCCGAAATGGGGTCATTAGTATAACTCTAGTGTTTTTCAAGACAATGCATTTGTTCTTGGAAAATAAAGTTTTTAAAGACATTAATGCCGTTTTAAAAAATTCAAAACCAAAAATCGGATCACTATATCCATACAAACGATCGAACGGTTTGAACGACGTTCTGGCTATTATCCGTGCGCTGGGCTCGCTGACTATGATCTGTGCATTGTGGTTTTCTTCCTGTTGCTTCCTGTCCCAAAGCTGGAGAAAGTTTTGCTGAGTATGGCAGCCATATAGCTACCCTACTACTCTCCAAATGGAAAGCTAAGGATCTGGAGGAGATTGCGGTGTCGATAGTGTTAGCCCACATGGCACAAAATAATAATTTGCTGCTGCAGGCTTACGCTTTCAAGAAGCACGAATAATCGTGGTAATAATAATGCTCTGGTAATAATAATGCTCTCTAAAGAATTTATATGTTCTTTATTATAAACTTCGATCATTTTTAGACTCTGTACCCAAGGGGTAAAGGGTATATTAAGTTTGTGCAAATGTATGTAACAGGCAAAAGGAGGCGTGGCAGACCCCACAAAATATACATATTCTTGATCAGCATGACGACCTGAGTCGATATAGCCATGTCCGTTTGTCCGTCCGTCTGGATGATCGAAAGGATATCAGCAACTGTAAGAGCTAGAAGAACCATATTACCAGTGAAGATTCTCCTAATACTGACGCAGCTAAAGTTTTTTTTTTCGATGCCACGCCCACCGCCCCCGCATTCTGTATTTTATTGTTTGCACTGCACAATTTTGAAGCTAAAATTTTTTGAAAGAATACACAATTGGAGCATAGATTTCTATCTATCCTGAAAATTTCATCAGGATTGGTTAATTAGAAAGCGCACAATAAATACCTACAGTTTACAGGCGCTAACCACAAGCAAACTGTTTATTTTCTCAAATAAACGGTAAATCGCTTGCGTTCGGTGGTTGATTTTTCTCTGAAGTGCCGATGAGAACGCACTACGAAGTCGCATTATTTATGTAAGACGTGTGCCTGAACTGACTTGCATTCATTTTGCTAGCCTATGTGGACCACGTTTCCCAGATCAGCAAGGTTATGTCATCAGGTGGTAGGTTCTTTTGCCGCGTGGCCAATGTCAGAAGACTCGGCGATAAGCGGTGATTCACTGTTGTAGGTTAGGGTCTCACGTGTTGCCGTTGGTTATAGGAAAAATAAATCAAATAAATCAAAACCATATATATTCACACCGAGTCCGGTCTGGGATTCGAACCCAAGATCTTTCGACCACACAAAACTTTATAAATCAGCAGCTAATACAGTAAAAATATATTGAAGGTATTTATTGTGCGCTTTCTAATTAACCAATCTTGAAGAAATTCAGGATCGATAGAAATCTATGCTACAATTGCATGTGTATTTATTTTAATTTTTTAGTTTGAAAATTGTGCAGTGCAAACATTAAAATACAAATTGGATGGGCGGTGGGCGTGGCACCTGAAAAAAAAACTTCATCTGCGTAATAATTACGAGAATCTGCACTGTTAAGGTTTTCCTAGCTCCTACAGTTTCTGAGGTCCGTTCGTTTATCCAGACGGACAGACGGACGGACGGACGGACGGACGGACAGACGGACAGACGGACATGGCTATATCAACTCAGCTCGTCATGCTGATCAAGAATATATATACTTTGTGGGTTCTGCCACGCCTCCTTCTGCCTGTTACATATATTTGCACAATACTAATATACCTTTTGGGTACAGGGTCTAAACTTCAGAATAATGAATACTGACTTGAATTTGGAAAATAAACAAATGAAGATTGAAATCACGGTTTATGTTCACAATCACAAGACAAAGCAGAGCTCGACTGGAAGAACTCCAGCAGATATATTTTTGTTTGCAGGAAGTCCAGCCTACAATTCTCAAAAATTAACATAAGTAAATATGATTCCCGGTTACAGGATCGGAATGAAATGGATGATAATCCTTCTTCTTGATCAATAGTACGAAAGGCCAGTCCATTGTTTTTCTGTCAACCTGACAAGCGTCCATCAAACCAAACATGAACTCGAGCTGAAGGACCAGCCACTTAAGGATTTGCAGGTTCGCTACCTTTCAGATAAACTCATTCGCGAAATGACCGGTATTCGAATAAACAAAAGAGTCAGTAGGGGCTTAATGAATTTTGAAGGCAGTACTTACAATTACCTATTTGGTATACTTGACGAAAACGATCTGGGGGACTTAAATAATAAAATTAACACAATAGCATCATACAGTGTTCAATTCCGCGATCTTAACAAGGTCATTGACATTGTCGATTCCGGTATAGCCCGTATCAGTAACGTGAGGGAAGCAAATGCAAAACAACAATACTTGACTCTTTGCCTTTTCATTGCAACAGTTGATAGAGTTTATAGAGGACTTGGAAATGGGTATGCAGTTAACAAGACTGGGATTGTTTAACAGAAATCTTTTGGTGCATGACCAACTAGCATTGAGGGCAATAATTTAATAAAAATAAACAATTGTTCACTTAAGTTGGGAGCTTTCAGCGTCTCCAATATACATTCCGATTATACTTTACAAATATTCTCTAATGTTCCAATTACAGCAATTGAGCCCAAAAAATAAAATACTTAATGTAATCATACTTACTACTTAAATCATTATTAACTCCATTGGAGAAATTTATGATATTTTTAGTATAAAACATTATCTCAACAATTGGTGGTTAAGTATTCTACACCATTAGAAGAGGCATCGTTGCCTACATTAAGCCCTAAGGTAACCGACTGAGGTCAAACTAAACTCAAGTGATGGGGGAGTAACATATTTACATACTTACTACTAATTGATCGCCATGTAAAAAAAAACTCGCGCACATAAAGGCAAGGCGTCAGAGTAAATATAAGTCAATTGACATTATTTTTTGAACTGTAAATAGAAACAGGCCATCTTAGAGTACAAAAATCAATGTAAACAAAAAGACTCCGTTTCAGAGGCAAACCCAGCCTTAAGAAATTTGTAAATTCAGTTTAACAGAACATCTCATACCCAAAGATACCAATAAAATCGCAATAATAATCGCAAACAAGAAAGAAAGGATAGCTTCGGTACCCGAAGCTTAAAATACCCTTGCAGACCAGTTGCCTTTAAGCCGTTCGATAGTTTGTATGCCAGCTATAGGATATGGTTTCCGATTTTTGGTTTTTAATGGTCTAAAATGGCTTTAATATCTATAAAAACTGTATTTCTCTAGAATGAATTAATTGTATTGAAAAACACCAGAGGTAAGTCCAATTATCCATTTTCTCCCATCATTCCTATGTCAGCTATAGGATATAGTGCTCCGATTTTGATGGAACTTTCAGGATATTTTAAAATAGTCATTAGTATAAGTTACCTAAGAAATAAATAAAAAAATCTTTAACAATTGCTAATTTTAAGCACATTTTCCCAATCGTTCCTATGGCAGCTATGTGATGTAGTATTCCGATTCCGGCCGTTCCGATTTATATAGATTGAAGGGTCGGTGAAAAGTTTCAGCCCGATAGCTTTAAAACTGAGAGACTAGTTTACATAGCAACCGACAGACGGACAGATAGACAGACAGACGGACATGGCAGTATCGACTCGGCTGGTGATGCTGATCAAGAAAATATATACTTTATAGGGTCGGAAATGTCTCTTTCACTGCGTAACAAACTTCTGGTCAAAATTATGATACCCTCTGCATGGGTATAATAATTTTTGTATTGTATTTTTCATTTTTTGTATACCCTTGCAGAGGGTATTATAATTTTGACCAGAACTTTGTAACTCAATGAAGGAGACGTCTCCGACCCTATAAAGTATATATATTCTTGATCAGCATCACCAGCCGAGTCGATCTAGCCATGTCTGTCTACCCGTCTGTCGGTTGCTATGTATACTACTCTCTCAGTTTTAAAGCTATCGGGCTGAAACTTTGCACCAATCCTGCAATCTGTTTCAGGTAGTATATAACCCGGAATCGGAACACTACATCACATAGCTGCCATAGAAACGATTGGGAAAAAGTGACATAAATGCGTCATTTTTCAAGACAATTAATTTATTTTTTTTAGAATTCTCTTTTTAATGATTATTTTAACATATCCTGAAAGTTTTATCCAAATCGGACCACTATTTCTTATAGCTGCCATAAGAACGATGGGAGAATATGGGCCATTGAGCATAACTCTGGTGTATTTCAAGACAATTACTTCATTCTTGAGAAATACAGTCT
>JAJJHY010000307.1:3134-16489 GCA_021224005.1 Drosophila setifemur
CCATTTTGTAAAGCTAAAGAAACTCCTTTTATTTATACAGCTTTTGGCGTTTAACATCTTTACTTCTTTGGCTATTTCACTACACTCTCCATCCTTCCACTGCCACTTCCCCTTCCACTCTCCACTTCCAGCTCCTGCTCCTGCTCCTGCTCCTGCTGGCACTTATCTATGCCATTGCAAACATCCTTTTTTGGCTGGCAGCCTTTTGGAAATTAACATAAATTTAACGTGCGGCTGGCGTTTAAATTTACTTTCGCCTAATGAAATAATCAGCAGCTGTAAATCCTTATGGGCCGTAAGGACCTGCTCCTTGCTGCCCCGCCCTAGTCCCTCATTTTGGCTGTGAATTTTTCGGCGGCCTACGCGCTACCCGCTAATTGATATTGCAAAAATCAAAGGATGCGCGCGTGGCATTAAAAGGATTTAGGGGATATCAACTGGTTTTTGCTCCTGTTTCCGCCTCTGTTTCCAGGATCTCCGACTCTGATTCGGATTCGGATTCTGTTTCTGATTCCGATTCCGATTCTGATTCCGATTCCGATTCTGATTCTGGCAATTTGTAATTACGAATATTGCGACTCTGATTTCTCCATTAAGGGATGGGGCGCAACTTCAGTGGATAAGGGAAATTAGTATGCTGCCTGCAGGCAGAAGGAGGAGGAGGAGGAGGAGGAGGAGGAGGAATTCTGGTATTCAGCTTCTGGCTTCTAGTCCATTTACTTATAGATCTATTACCAAATGCAAACATGCACTGCAACAAAATGCAGCATCAAAGTTAACTGATAATTCAGCGGGTTATACGAAATAATTTTAAATAAGAAATTCCGGAATTACATTTTTTTTGCTTTAAAAATAATTATAAAAATATATAAAAAAGGGTTGAATAAATATTTAAAAGTAATTTTATTTAAATATTTAAATTAATTGATAATTAATTCAATGCATTTTTAATAATATATTTCTTGAATAAAATATTAATTTACACAAAATAAGGTACATTACCTTAAAATAATAATATAAGTAATAACAACTACCAATAAAAATACAAAATAAATATGTGAAAAACTGAAATATAATAGACTACATAAAGAGACTTATTTCGGTCAGTGTGTGCCGGGGAATGTGGTAACCACATGTATCTGTAGATACATTTCTCTCTTCGAAATTTGTGTGTGCGTACCGCAAGTGTCATAACGGAAATTATGCATACAATTTTACTGTAAATTGCACTTGGCAAAATGTTGTCACCTCAGCTCAGATACATTCCCCGCCCCCCCCTGGGATCGTTTTGCAAAGTATTTACGAGATAAGTCCAAGGATTCAAAGCCGTCCTGCCCTGGACAATACGAGTATGATGGCTCTGTGCAAGTATCCTGGCAGCAGTCAAATGAGCTAAGCGGTTGTCAGGACGAATTCCAATCGGAGTCCGACTAAAAGTTGCCCTGAATGGGATATATATATGTATATACTATACACTCGTAAATCAGTTCGCAGTTGGTTGTGGAAGTTGAAGTTGCCCTTATCAATCGCAGCTGAGCTGCTTGTTTTCATTGGATTAGACAAGTTTGTTTTGCTCCGGCGTGGTAAAAAGGAAAAACCAGAGAGAGAGAGAGAGAGACACGATGTTGTGCGGCTTACTGTTGTGGCAAATTAAAACGGCATGCCATGTATCTGTAACTATGCATCTGTAGCTGGGTATCTCTGTGTATCTCTGTGCGCTTGTGTCCTGCGATTATGGGGCATTTATTGCCAGCCTCTCGGAATCACGACATCTGACGATTGTCGATGTGAAATTCCTCCGCTTACCACATGTCGAATTTATAATCCCCTTGATTCCAATCGATTTCTGCATTCTCAGTTCGGCCACACACTTTTTTGTGCAGTGTTTGAGCAAAGAGGATTAAGTCAACTGGTCACTTAGGCAATCTGTAAATAAATCTATTTTTAGTGGACTATGTTATATATATTTTTTAGTTATTTTGTCAATCCCTTAAGCCCGTTGTAATATTATTTAACTTTTATTATTTCTAAACTATTTTGAGTGCACATAATAATAGTAATATGATTTATTTATAATTGGGGTGTTTAATTAAATTAATAGTATGTTATTTAATAAATGTAAATGAATCTATTTTAGCGGACCATTGATAGATATTTTTTGTAGTTATTTTGTCAATTATTATTTCTAAACAATTTTGAGTATATTAGTTATAAGTATTATTATTACTTAGTTTATTTAATTAATTTAATAGATATATAAATACCACCTAATGCAGTTTTAGCACCCATGACTTTTCTTGATGGTGGAAATATGAACCCAAAATTTGAGCAGGTTATTAAAATGCAAGAACCATTCCTGCGTTGGCCACTTATAAAATTTAAAATAGTTTTTGGCCAGGCATTCTCAATTAATTACGCAATTTAGCCAAGCGCACCAAACTTGGCCAGCAAGTTTTTGGCCAAGGATGAAAATACTGGTTACATGGCTGGATAAATTGGGGACTTTGCAGAGGGGGAGTTGGCCCGGGCATTGTTCCAGATTTCAGATTTCAGATTTCAGACTTCAAATTCCAGATGCAGTGCCTCCAGAGAGCGGCCGTAGTAGTCAGTAGTCAGTAGTAGTTCGTTGTTTTCCACTGAAACAGGGGCAACAGGTCAAAAGTTTTCCGCCAGCCGGCACTCGTTTTCTACTTGGTGAAAAGTCGGTGAAAAGTTTTAATAAACTCGCCAAAGACAATATTTTCTGTGGGCGAGGGCCAAGACAATAATTTGATTTTGGTGTTGAAAGCAATTTGCTATATGCCGGCCGAAAAACAATTTTCTAAGGGAGATTTATCCTGGATGGAGATGTATCCTGGGAGGGTGGGGGGAAAGTATCCCAGGACACATATGAGACAGCACCTGGGCAGGTACCCTCAGTCCAAGGTAGATGCAAAACGTAATCCAAAGACAAGTGAGTTAACTGGTTTGACCCAATTTAATTAGACACACAGCTCGGGGCGGCATTAGCATTAGGATTAGTATTAGTATTCGTATTAGTGTTATGTAGTTCAGCCCCTAGTATTTGTCTTGTTCTCGCCACCAAAATTGAGCTATTCGGTGGCACAACGCAGGATGACAGAGGTGGAGGTGGAGATGGAGGTGGAGGTGGTGATTCCAGGATATATATGCCAGAAGCAACACTAATGCCAATGCCAGGACATCGTTTCGACGGCTCCAAAGGAGAGCACTGGAAAAATAAAACTATCGGTTCATTCTGAAAATGTATGTTTTTTATGAAAATACTAAAATTAATTAATTACATTTCATACAAAAATAAAATCTAAAATATTCCAGTGACTAAATAAATGCATTAAATAGGAATGATTTCTATAAATATAATCATACATAATATTATAATACATTTCATGCAACAATAAAATCTTAAATATTTCAGTGACTAAATGTATTCATTTAATAACAATGCTTACTTTTAATATAATTATTATATTTTATTTTTAACCAGAAATTACATATAGTTTACAAAATTTACAAACCTTTTTCGAGTTATAATTTTCTGTTTTTGCGGAGGTAAAAATAAAAACATATGCCAAAAATCCCAAAACGCCATTTTTGAAGAGATCATTTTTTAGCATAAAATACTGAAATAAAAAATGTAACGAAAAATCCCTCATAAATATTTTTTGAAGAAACGTTGTTGGTAAAAAAAAACCCGAACTATTCTCATTTGTTTGCAGTGCACTTACTAGTAAGCTGGATTATCGCATGAGGCTGGCCAAGGGGGTGGACAGTGGCGGGGCTGCAGGGGATTTAACCGGGAGGGGTGGGCAGGGGCCAGGGGACAGGGGACAACACCGGAATATACATCCACGAGAACACACGACATTATTGTAGCAAAAGACAGCAGAAGCAGCAGCAGCAGCATTCTGTTGGATGCTGAGCTGGAGCCAACAATTAGTGTTGACAGACATTGCACTCTGGCAAAGCCCGAGGGAATTTGAAGGCTTGTTCTACACACGTGGGCGTGGCTACAACAGTGTGTGTGTCAGTGTGTAAGTGTGCGTGTGTGTAAGTGTAAGTGTGCGTGTGTGTATGGGTGCGAGTATCAGTGCGTGTGTGTGTGCCCACGCCCGATCCATGTTCTCGAATATAATTTGAGTTTTCTTCGTGTCGTGTCAAACAGCTGTGAATTTTATGTTTAGTGGAAGAACGTCAACAGATTGCAAACGGGTTTTTCCTTAATAGCCGCTCACCAGCTTGATGCCTAAAAGTTTGACATTAAGTACGACATCTGGACTGGAGATGGTGGAAAGATGTCCCGGGGGGGAGGGACTGCCTTCATCTTTAAGGATTTCGGAATTTAGGGAGTCAAATGCTTAGCCCGGGGGAAAAAACCCTTTAAAATCGATCATGTTCATTAAATTCAGGGAGAAAATCAATTAAATTCATAATAATTATTTAATTTGTAGTATATATTAAAGTAGAAAATGAATTTATTGAAATTTAGTTAATTGAAACTAAGAATTTACAACGTCCGATATAATTATTATTATAATTATTGACGACTTTCTTGTTCCCTTTTTTCCGATGGGGAGTTGGTTATAAATATGTAAGTTTTGTCTAAAAATTAAACTTCTATTTTTAATTTAATTAATTAAAGAGGCCTAAATGAAAAGCCCTTTTAGAAAACCTTAAATTATGAGAACTTAAAGTCCATTGTCTTAAGTTTCGAATGCCAACACTTAAGACACCTTTAAATATCCGGAGTGAAGATACTTCATGGCATAAATTCTAAACCAATTTACCCTCAACGCCTCTGAGCCAAGTTTATTCAAGCTGACATTATTAACATGGCCCAAATGTGAGAGAGGCGAGAGGCTCTGCCTGCATATGCTAAGCAATTTTGGGTTTTCGGTTAGCTGCAGCAGCTGCAGCTGCTGGATGCAGATTTTGTATGCTGCGACCTCAGGTCAAAACATCGACCACCCACCACCCCCTTCCCTCATTACCACAAGCGGCTAATGAGGGGGAGGCATGGCGGGGTGGCATAGGTTCGGATACCGCACAACAAACTTCGCCCCATTCCACACGGGAGGCAAAAGGGCAAATAATCCTTCAATCCACGACAACTCAAGCGATTGGCCAATTTGTGTGTGTGTTGGAGTGTGTGTGTGTGTATGCGTGGATGATAATGAAGTGCCATGTGGTCAGTCCCCCATAACCACCCCCTTCTGCATTCTGCATTCCATGATCCCCCTTTCCCACCCCCTTTTCAGTAAACACCCAAAGCCACTGCCATGCGAGATATTTTCGAACTACCAAGATTTGTTGTTGCATACTTTTTGGTGCTGTGTCAATTTACAATTGAATAGAAAATAGAAAAGACAAGGAAACCACCACACACACACATACACAGAATGAAAATCCAGGGGCATGGTGATATTTTTTTGAGGAGGAAGGGGAGTGGCACAAAAATGACATTACACAAAAGGGGGATTTATTTAGTTTATTTGCAGCATATCAGCAGCCATAACTGTCAAGTGGATGTGGATATGGCTCTAGTTGTTGTTGTTGATGTTGTTGTTGGTGCGAGGAGAGGAGAGGGAGACAGATGGAGGGAGTGAGTGAGAGGGCTATACATCCAAGATCTAGAGCGGCCATCATCATCAATCATTTTGATTTGCGCTAAAAACTATGCTATGCTTTGTTACTACAATGCTGCATTGCATACAACAACAACAATAACAATAACAATTCAACAACAACAGGAAAAACAGGAACAGGATAAAGTACAGTTGCAACAAAAACATGAAGGAGAAGGGCAATTGCCCGACAGAATGACAACAACAACAATTCATGTCGACAAGTTGCGCTGGCATTTCACTCTTTTTTACAACCCCCCTTTTTTCAGAGGGGGGGGAATGGTCCATAGTCCATAGGATATTCTGGTATTTTTAGGGGGGAGGAGGGCGTTCCATGGGAGGACATGTACATGCATGCATTAGGCAAACATTAATGGAGAAGTCGAAGGCGGGAGGAGACGGGGAGCCCGGGGGGAAGTCAAGTATTTTTACTGCTCGCTCGTAAAGCTGCTTGTCAAATATTTCCAGCTGCATTTTAAACATATCGCTCGGGGTGCTTCCTTCCCTCCTCTCAATTTTGCAGCAGGGATCTCGGCGAGATCCGAGAGCTGGGAAAAAGGGAATATATATGAGGGAGACATAATGAAATTTTAATTAAGCTCAAGCAGCAAGCAGAATTAAAAGACGAAATGTGCGCCTTTTAATTCAATTTATAATTACACTCGGCAGCAAAAGCAGCGCGACACCATCTACCTGCCTCTTTCTCCATCTTCTATGGCCATCTCTTTCTCCTTCGCAATTTCTCTCGCTCTCCCTCCCTCCATCTCTCTCTCTGTCTGTCTTTCCCCGCAATTCGCATTCGCGCGAATCAATTAAAAAGACATTTGCGAAAATGTTGCCAAGGCAAATTGAAACTGAAACGACAACACGAATGCTTAAATGAGCGAATAAACGAAGATGAGTCCTTGTGCAAGGGAGAAGGGTATACGGGAGGGACAGAGAGGTGGATATGCTGAATGCATAAATGAATGCCACATTGCACGAATGAATGATGATTGTCCCACTGCTGATGATGATGACGATGACGATGAGGAGGATGCTGGCGTTGGCACAAGTGTGAATCCAACTGTGCGACTCAAGACGTTCCCACCCGATCCCCTCCAGCTTTTGCACCTTCCCCCGGCCCCGGCCCCGAACTCCATGACCACCATTAATGTAATTCAATAACTCGCATCTGGCCAGTTGGCTGAATGATTGTTGATTGTTTTTTTTTTTGGAGCCTGCGACGGTTGCAATTAATAATTTCCCACTGCGAAAGAGTCCCGGAATAATTTACCATATTTACCAATGAATCAGTTTCAGTTGGATTATTGGGTAGATAGGGACATGTATGAATATAATAAGAAATATAGAATAATTGAACTACTCAAGTTAAAAATACTCATAAAAATGAATCGACCTAATTTCATGAATATATATATCCAAGATAATCCGCAAACTGTGATCAGATGACAATTGTCGCATTACTGCAGCTGCTCCCTCCACATATCCCATTTATGAGCGCATATGAGCAATCCCCCCGAGACACATCCCATCCCAATTTCAATCCGAATCCCTGCAAACAAACATAAATCAAAAACTCAGCAAAAAGCTTCAAAACGTTCAATATGAGAATGCCTTAGATGGTGGATTGTGTGTGTGTCCCTCCCCCCTCTCCACCATCTCCATTCCCTGGGGCATTTCTCATTTCTCGAAGCCAGAGAAGCAGAACTTACCCCAACCATATCCATACCCAATTGCACTAATCTCGCGCCAGGCAGCTGTCCCAGCATCCTAGCAGGCAGCATCCTGCATCCTGCAATCCTGCAATCTCCATGCCCATTCTCATTCCCATGCCCATTTCGCTTTCGCTGGAAAACTTTCTAATAATTTCTATTTGAAAGCCCGGGCAAAAGTTGTGCGTGGTGTGCGAAACTGTCATAATTCATAAGTCGCCAAAAGTCGAAACCTAAAACTGCAACCCAAAAACCCCAAAAACCCCGAAACCCAAAACCCAAAACTCAAAACCGAAACTGAAACCGAGGGGCGCGGGCAAAGTCTGTGTGTATAATTATATGGTTCAACTCTCGCCGGGGAAAACAAATAAATGAGTTCTGCCGAAACTTTTCCCGACCAGCTGTCCTTTGAGGCACTCTGAGGCGGCATATCGATCTGATCGAGTGCGATCGGATTCCCAAAACAATCGACTCCACTCCACTCCACTCCACTTCAATCCGCTCGATGCCACCCATCAATCAATCAATCCATGTAAATTCAAAAGCGAATCAATATAAATGCCACCTGCTGACTGGCTGCTTGGGATTCAAAAATTAATTCAGATTGCAGATTCCTTTGAATTATACGCATCAGCAAACTATGATTTCTCATGAAATATTAATGTCGGCATGCGACATTTGATATTTGGGCGATGGGCGATGGGCGGTGTCTCTCCTTTGTCTCTCCGACCCACTCCCATTCCGAATCCATTCCGAATCCAACTATCCGGAGAGCCGTGACCAACTTCGTTATCATTGTCAACATGCCATTGAGTCGCCGAGTCCTGACTCCTGAGTCCTGAGACGACTCCTCCTCCTCCTCCTCCTACTCCTCCTACTCCTTGCTCGAATCTCGAGTCCTCCGTCGCCGTCCGCATAATCAGAGAAATTTCAAAGTTGCGTCTGTCAGAAAGGCACACAAAATGTGGCCCACGGACGCGCAGTGTCCTTTGGATTGGTTTGGTTTGCTTTTCTCCCATTCCACCCACTTTTCTCTCTCTCTCTCTCGATTCTCGTTCGTTTTTTGTTCTCTGTGTGTGTTATTTTTTTTTCGGTGGCATTTTTGGTGGCACTTCCTTTTTGACACCGGCGTTCCGCTACGTTTCACGGCTGCCATTTCACCTGGCATCGGCAACGGCCTCGGCCACGTCCTCGTCCTCGTCCGCGTCCACGTCCTCGTCTTCGTCCTCGTCCTTGTTCCGTGTCTATCAATGCCGTGCGATTGTCCTGGCTGCCCCGCTTGTCAGCCGGAAAATGTGAATTTATCACACGAGCACGTACGCATATTCCCCGCCATTGTCCTTTTTTCCGCAGGACTCCCTCCCTGGCATTGCCCTCTCTATCGCTCCGGTTGAGTGGATGTCCCCCACTCAGAGATTAGCTATTATTCGCATTTGAATATGAGCAGGTCAGTCAGTCAGTCGCTTCGAGGAGAAGGTCACTTATCTGGCCAGGATTTTTAAACGGGGCCGCCTCTCTATGCGCTTCTCAAAGTCCGCAGCTAAGCGGGCGGAAAAATCGCAGCTGAGTGTCTTAATTGCATCCTGCTGCTGCTCCTGCTGCTCCTTCTGCTCCTGCTGATGCTGGCAAATTCACTTCTGCCACAATTAAGAGCCAATTTCTCTGCACGACAGGGAGAAGAAGACAAGAAGAAGAGGATGAGGACGAGGACGAGGACGAGGAGAAGCCCAAAGGGGTTTTCTAATCAGCGCGACAGGAGGTTGTTGCGGTTGTCGGCCGATGTCGCCTCTTTTTGGCTCCCTTTTTTGCTCCTTTTGTTCCTTGTCGTCCCCGCGACACTTAACCGAAGTTCAGCACAAAAAACAAAATAGGAAAGGACGAAAGAGCCAAGAGCAGATACGCTTTCTTCGATTAGAGGACGCTAAAAGCTTTCAGCAAAAAAGCAGTAATTTTTAAAAACATTTTTTAAGTTCTAGCTATACACATTTAAAAACTAGATTAACATTGGTTCTTTTAAATATTTAATAAATAACTTCTCTAGTTGAAAATGTGTTCTAAATTTTATAGAAATAATATGAATTTTAATTTTCCAATTTACTTAAAATTTCGCCAAATAAAAAACCATACAAATTTTGTGAACTTCAATTTAAATTTTTTACGTTTGCTACTTTTTCTCCCAGTGTAGTACCCTGTGGACTGAAGTCAGCTCTAAAGATTGGTAATAGAATTTTCCCGAAAATACCAAAGCAGCGAAATAGTCGCAGTTAGTAGCTTTATTGAGCGCCCAGCAGAAGGTCGCTCCACTTTATTTTGGTGGTGATCAGCAGGGGATCGCCCTCATCGGCGAACAGATTCGGATTGGGGCCACTTTGGCGATAGAAATGTGGCGGTAGCCGCACAATATCCACAAGCATCCGGGGGACCCGCAGCCTGGAATTTGCCGTCCTCGGGGGGATTTTCAGGAATTTCTGCGATTCCTGGACAAGCAGCGTTGGGGACGAACTTCTCCTAAAAGCACGGACGGGGAGCAGGGGCAGCGGGATATCCTTGTTCCCTTTGGGAACTGGAACTGGTACCCAAATGTGGCGCCGCGTTTGCAGCACATCCTGGCAGTGCATCCGATTGGCCCGGCATATCTGCCCGATGCTGGTGTCGTACTTGAGGGCCAGTCGGGTCATGGTGTCCTCGCTGGTGATCGGATGCCTCAGCCATCCCTCCCGTTCGCATCCGCTAATGTTGGGTCCCGGCTCATCGGGCTTCGGGGATGACTCCCCGCCACTTCTTGCATCCATTTGAATGGGGTGACGGTAACTGGGTAACCGGAGATGGGGAAAAGGATTGAAACCGATTGTGAATCTGTTTTCGTATTGGTTTTTTGTATTTCACTGAGTGTAAACACAAGACCTACGCAGTTGGGTAGTATTTACTTAATATTTTACTAATCTAAATAATTGTAAAATCGCACATAAAACTACAAAACAAAATAAATAATACAATATATATAGTTATTAAATATATTTCAATTGTTTAGTAGTTTTTTTCAGGAAGAGGAATACTGTTTAGATTTTATCTTTGCATCATTTAAAACTAATTTGTAGTGTTGAATTTTGATAATAATTATATAATACTATAACTAGGTAACTATATTTTTTTTTAAATTAGATGTACTTTAAATTTATTTTAAAATAAATAAAATATTTCAGAAAAGATAAGAAATTTTTTAAATAAATTTCCAAACAACAAAATTTAATTGCAGTTCAAATATATTTGTATTGCCCTGCATCTTCCTTTTTATTCAAATGAGTTTTAACTAGTTTTGATAGTACTATCAAAAAGAGTATCTTTTATCTCCAGTTCAGATATATATTTCCAGCTCTCTTCTATTTTAGAAAGATCTAAAAAAAATGAGAGCTTCACTTACCCATCACTTTCCGGTGGAGTTGTGTCATTATATTCGCACGCCCCACTGAATATTCGCACCTCCTTTGATGGGGATTGCCGAGATGTGATGCTGATGCTGATCATCTGTGCCAGGACGTCGGGATATCCCCCGTCCGAGTCCGACCGATGCGCGGTTTATGCAAATTACTTGGCATACATTTCGCGTGCGTCGTCGCGGCGCGTGTGCGTCGTAATCAACTCATGGGCCATCGCTGCGTATACGTAATCAACTCTGTGCGAGTGCATAATACGCCCGGATGGCTGCCTCTCTCTCCGAGTCCGGGTCAGCCGCAAAGGTGTCGTCAGCAGCGCCTCGTCGCCGGGTATATATATATATATATTTTTTTGGTTTTCTCCACTCGGAGCGACATAGCGACGGGATTCCCCAACGGTTACGGTTACGGGCTCCTGCACCGGCTCAAGCTGCTTATAATCCCTTCTGCGGCGGAACAATTCCGGACGGAATATCACGCCGGAGTTGCCTGGAAAAATTGCGAGTAATTTACGGATTAGTCCTGGCTTGCTTTCGCTCTCGCTCTTTCTCCTCCGCAGGAGTTGAGTGGACAGTCGTGGAGTTATTTACGGACTTACCCGGGGATTGTGTGCGAATTATGCAAAGTTATTTGCACGTACACGAACGTATTTAAATGTTATGACACGGCTGCAAAATTAATTGACCATCGAAAATGTGGAGCGTTGAATTTTGTATAACTTTTAATATATAAAAATATTACAAGGTACCCATCAAAAATGTGAAGTATTTAGTTTTAATAATTATTATATAATAATTTAGCAAGGTACCCATGAATTTTTATGTTTGTCAAATTTGATAATTTAGATTTGCTTTCAATTTATTTTAAAATAAATAAAATAGTTCAGAAGAGTTAGGGGATTTTTAAATACATTTTCCATCATTTAAATTCAAATATGTTCCTTTGCTAAAATATATAGAAGTCATTTTAATATAATAATAAAAGTATTCTAAATAAATTTCAAATCGTGATTGAGGAATTTTGAGACTGCCAACAAATTTCGAACATTAAGTTTAATAAAATTACCGATTTTCATTAAAACAAAAACGAAGAACAACATTAATCTACATAATATTCATTATATTAAGTTATATTCAGTTTTTTCATCAAATTTCCACAGTGTTCCCTAAATCACTTTAACTCGCAGATTGACAAAAAAAAACAAAATCCGAATAATAATAAAATTTCCCTAAACCTGTTCGCACTTCCGCAACCAATTGGATTTGTTTACTTTGCATTAGATGGGACTCAATTGGATTGGGCCGACTAACCCTCGCTGCCATGTATCCGTATCTTTGTATCTGTCTGTCGCCCGTTTCCCCCAGGATCCCGGATCCCGGATCCAGAATCCAGGATCCCAGCAATATTCATTCGTTTGCCAACGGCTTCATTTGCCTGCCATAAAATATGCGAAATTGATATGAATGACAAAATCGAGCAGGGGAAAAGGATTCGCACCCCCCATCGACAGACGACTCTGCTCTCCGAAAGTCTCCGATTTCTGGGGTTAATCTAGTGTGAAGTCATTTGACTGCACGAATTTAATATGGGATTAAACGATGCCAGGTTTCTCGGAGTAACATACAACTTGATAAACTTGATTAGATTTTTTTTTTTAATAATGTCTGCTGGAAAAGTAAAGAGAAATTCTATCATTTTCGGTAATTATTTCAGACAAAAAATGACTTTAAATTTAAACAATATTCTGGAAATATATTATACATAGGACTATGTATTTATTATTTGAAATATCTACACAATATCGAATTTATGATTTATATTTTCACATCATTTATAATATCAATCATGTCCGGATTGTATTTAATATCGCCTCTGATTTTCTGCGGCCACTTTTACAATCTGTTTGCCAGTGCTAAATAAAATGAAATAAAATAAAATAGAAACTGCCAATGCACACAAGCCTTAAAGTAATTAAAAAACAAAAAAGGGGTAACAGGAGGTGGTGAAAGGAATAAAATAATGAAAAGGACATCCATCAAAGAACCGCCATTTAAATTCGCATTTGCGCCATTTATTTTATGCAACATTTTTGGGGGCCCTAATTAGCTGGGATCCAATTCGCAATCGGATGGCTGCACCTGACCACTGGACCACTGGACAACTGAACCACTTTTCCACTTGTTCACGTCACAGTTTTGGCCACACGCATTATTCGGCCAAAACAAGCCGGAAAATTGCCGGACCATCAGCACGCGGCTCCTGCTCCCGTAAATTAGACAGTGAAATATGTATTTGCCCTTGCTGCGATGGCCCATTGTTTGCATCCAGCAGATACAGTTCTCGGCTGTTCAGGTTGTTCAATTAAAACATGTTCCAACAACTTGTACTGTGTTGCAGTTTGTTATTTTCCCTTGGACATAATGGCCAATATCACTGAATACATAATTGTTAGTAATTTAGAAAATAATGGCACAGCACTTTGGCCAAGGGAAATATTTGTAAGTTAGTTTTGATTTGTTTTATTTATAAGGGGAAGTTCTCAATGCTAACTTGAGAGTTAATTA
>JAJJHY010000307.1:26448-42944 GCA_021224005.1 Drosophila setifemur
CTGGACACTGGACACGGGACACAGGATGATGACGTTGACAACGACAAGGATGAACCAAAGCTGCTGCCCTGACATAAATATTAAAACATAGAAAAAAAAAAAACGGAGACCAGAAAAGGATTGCTGAAGGAGAGAAATGAGCAGCAGCCAAAAGCTGAAAGCTGAAAGTGAATTGCTTCCGCATTTTCGTTCGTTTTCGCTTTAAACGTTGCTCGAGTGCCACGCCCCCTCCCCCAAAAAAAACCCTTTAAAAAATAAAAAAAGAAAAAACACCCCGCCCTCGAGCACGCAATAATATTATGCAATATTTGTTTCACTTTGTCCTGCACCATTTTTTTTATTCTGGTAATGTTTTTGAATACCCTAGAAGAGAGTATTTCAACTTTAATCAGAGTTTTGTAACACTATAAGGTATATATATTCTTGATCAGCATAACCTGCCAGCTAGTCTCTTAGCTTTAAAACCTTTAAGTTGAAATTACCAAAATCTGAATCCTCTTCATTAAATAACTAATTAATTTTTGGTAAATGTCTACCATTAAAATCGGAGCACTAAAACCTATAGCTGACATAGTAACTATTGGAAAATAGTGTTATATCCCAGTTTTTTAGATAAATAAGTCTACAAGGGTATTCCCAGCTTCGGGCCTTATATTTTCCTTTCCTGTGTTTCTTTTTTTTCTTCCTTTTATTTTTCATCTGCGTTTAATTTGCGCATTTCATTTAATTTGCCGTGAATTTGCGGGCCATTCATTTTGTGTGTTGTGCAGGGGCATGGAAAAGGGGGGCGGACTAAAGTGGCGGAGGGAATCCGGCTAAGTGGGGACAACTTCCGGCGCTGTCAAGTTGAGGTGCGCCCTTTGTTGCGCAAATTATTACGGTCTGCAGTTTGCAGTTTTGCAGTTTGCATTCTCCAGTCGCCTTGCAAAAATTCCACAGCATTTTCCCCCCCTTCTATTTTTTTCCCCGTTTCTTTTTTTTCAGGGACAAAGTTTTTTAGAAAATTAGCCCGGCTTAAAGGGTCAACGCACAAGTTGGGCTTGAAGTAGTCAAAAGCTGGCAGATAATTCAAATAGAAGAAAGATTCTATCTGTGGGATAAATGTCTAGTGTATAGTTTTTAAAAAGTAAATAAACACGAAAGGAATCTGAAGATTAGAATACCGTAAAAAATATATCCGATTTTTATAAATCAGTATCTATTAAAACAAGAAAGGAAGGCTAGCTTCGGTACCCGAAGCTTAGAATACCCTTGCAGGCTAGTTGCTTTCAACCCGTTCAATCGTTTGTATAGCAGCTATAGGATATAGTTATCCGATTTTAGGGTTTTTAAATTTCTAAAAAGGCTTTACTGTCTATGAAAACTGTTTTTCTCAAGAATGAATTAATTGTCTTGAAAAACACCAGAGTTATGCTCAATGACCCATTTTCTCCCATCGTTCCTATGACAGCTATAGGATATAGTAGTCCGATTTTGATGAAACTTTCAGGATATGTTAAAATTGCTATTAAATAGAGTTTTCCAAGAAATAAATAAATTATCTTAAAAAATGGGGAAATTTTGGCACTTTTTCCCAATCGTTCCTATGGCAGCTATGTGATGTAGTGTTCCGATTCCGGCCGTTCCGACTTATATACTAACTGCAACAGATTGAAGGGTCGGTGCCAAGTTTCAGCCTAATAGCTTTAAAACTGAGGGACTAGTTTACATAGCAACCGACAGACGGACAGACAGACAGACGGACAGACAGACGGACAGACGGACATGGCTAGATCGACTCGGCTGGTGATGCTGATCAAGAATATATACTTTATAGGGTCGGAAATGTCTCCTTCACTGCGTTGCAAACTTCTGGTCAAAATTATAATACCCTCTGCAAGGGTATAAATATATTTAAATTTAAATTTCCATTACAACTAATTACAACAAATATATTATCTTAAATTTGCAAGTCTATAAAAACACCGAAAACACACCGAGTAATTAATATGAAATTAATTTAATACACACCAAAAATATATACTTTTTAATCAAATTATCTTTTTTTTAATAAAATTATTATAGCTTGGATTTAACAAAAATAATAATTTTCATTTATTGTATTAAGCTATAAGAAATAAATTGTATCACAATTTTTCCCTCACACACATCGCATTAAAGACCAAAATCGTGTTATGGCTTAATTTTTCCAGCAATATAAGGTTAATTATGGTTCGTAGATATACCACCGACATGTGTGTGTGTGTGTGTGTATCTGAGTGTTAAGAATGCTTTTTATAGAGCCAGTAACCCCATTTGGTGGGGGGCCAAAGGTCAACTGTCTGTGGCTGGGCATCAATCTGGTATCAAATGCTTTTGGCCCGGGACTCGACTCCGACTCCTTTGGCCTCATTAAAGCTCTTTGGCTTACCCTCAGCTGCCACACACTCACACACACAGATACTCCACACACACGCACACACACATATAGGGGAGGGAAAAGGACGTGAAAGGACTCGTGGCCAGTCAGTAATGTGTAATTTATTGCTCTGCTCAAATTGAAACTAAGCGCCATTAAAAAACAATAAACTAAACATGTAATAAATTCAGATCCCAACCAGCGCACTCACATGCCATGTACTCAAACAGAATATATATATATATGTATATCTGGTTTGTATATATATATATATAGGTCTAACCAAAAAACACACACAGGATCAAGGCAGCCAACAAACAATGTAGGAAAAAAAAGTGCACAAAATAAATTGACCAAATCTGTTGGATAAAAGGATTTGAAAGCAATTAATTGCCGGCGCATAGAAAACATCACCAACAACACACAAAACAGCAATTGCTGCAGCATCTGCAACACCAAAAAACAACTACAAAAATAACAACAAAAAATACAACAACAAAAACTAAAACAAAAATAAACAAAACAATGAAATAAAATAAGCAACAAGAGACCGGAATTGCAGTTGCCAAATTACGAAAAGAAACACTTGACTCAAAGTAGCATCAATCAATAGAAAAACAAAAGTTGGAAACAGAAAAATAATACTGTTTACATTGAAATAATTTTTTTAATTAAAAATAATATTAACTGGTATTTAAAATGTTTATTTTAATTTATTTTAGATATTTATAACAAATATATATACAAATCTCTTAGCAACATTATTATTAAATATCTATTTATTTCGTTTAGGCTTGTTTGAATATGTAAAGGCTATATTAATTTAAAAGTAATATTAACTAGTATTTAAAATGTTTATTATACCCTTGCAGAGGGTATTATAATTTTGACCAGAAGTTTGCAACGCAGTGAAGGAGACATTTCCGACCCTATAAAGTATATATATTCTTGATCAGCATCACCAGCCGAGTCGATCTAGCCATGTCCGTCTGTCTGTCCGTCTGTCGGTTGCTATGTAAACTAGTCTCTCAGTTTAAAAGCTATCGGGCTGAAACTTTGCACCAACCCTTCAATCTGTTGCAGGTAGTATATAAGTCGGAACGGCCGGAATCGGAACACTACATCACATAGCTGCCATAGGAACGATTGGGAAAAAGTGCCATAAACTCGCCATTTTTAAAGATATTTTTTTAATTTCTTAGGAAACTCTTACTAATGACTATTTTGACATATCCTGAAAGTTTCATAAAAATCGGACCACTGTATCCTATAGCTGCCATAGGAACGATATGAGAAAATGGGTCATTGAGCATAACTCTGGTGTTTTTCAAGACAATTAATTCATTCTTGAGAAAAACAGTTTTCATAGACATTAAAGCCTTTTAAGAAATTTAAAAACCAAAGATCGGATCACTATATCCTATAGCTGCCATACAATCGATGGAACAGTTTAAAGGCAACTGGTCTGCAAGGGTATTCTAAGCTTCGGGTACCGAAGCTAGCCTTCCTTTCTTGTTTTAATTTATTTTAGTAACAATTATATATACAAATCTTTTAGCAACATAATTATTAAATATTTATTCATTCCGTTGGGTTTTTTTCTGAATATGTGAAGATAATATATTTTTATTAAGATACAAAATAATATAAAAAGGTACAAATTCAGATATTGATATGGGATATAATTCCAGATAAGTCCAGTTGATAGGTGGATCCATTAAACGCGCTTCCCGGATCTCTTGTGTCCCCGATGGATGTGGTTCTTCGGCTTCTTGTAGTTCAACAGACGCCACTTGGTGGATCGCTTGCGTCCGATGATCTTGAGGACGCGCCTCACCTCCGCCTCGGAGAGACCGGTCTTCGCGCGCAGATCCTTAATCCGCTGGAACTTGCACCCCTCATAGCATTCGATTACCATACGGTACAGATTATTCAGGGTTAGCTGGGGATTAATTCTTATTAATTAATAACTAGTAACTAGTATATTTAAAGTAATGTCCCACCGGTTTGTGTTTCTTGGAGGAGGGCCGTGGTGGTGGCAGACCCCGTTGCTCCGCCTCGTACACCTCCATGTAGTACATGCTGATGCGCCACTTGGTGCGCTTGATCTTGGCAATACGCCTGAGCACCTGGCGGACGCACTTCTTCGACATCTGGGTGCGTTTCCTCAGGTCACGGAGGGTGCGATACTTGCGTGCACCGAAGCACTCGCCCACCAAACTATCCAATCGATCCCGTAAAGTGCACTGGGGGAGTGGATTATTATATATTTTAATTTAATTTTTAATATGATTTTTAATTTACTTCTTAATTTATAATTTAATAAGTTAAAGTAGTAATAGTTAAACTCACTGCTTTTTTTACTTTCGGAGTTGGTTTCTTAGTTTTCAATGCCTGATTCTCAGCTTTCTTTGAGATCTTTTTGAGATCTGCTGGCTGAGATTTAGTTATCTCTCGTTTTTTCTTTTCTGATACTTGGAAAGTGGTTTTCTCCTTCTTCAATTTTGTTTCCTGGTTAAATGGAATCTTCTTTATTTTTTTCGGGGGACTCTCCTCGAACAATTCCTCGAACTTCCTCTTCAACGGCTGAGGAAGAGGCTGCTGCTGAGGCGGAGGCGGAGGCGGAGGTTGAGGTTGAGGTTGAGCCGGAGGCAGAGGCGGAGGCGGAGGTTGAGGTTGAGGTTGAGCCGGAGGCAGAGGCGGAGGCGGAGGTTGAGGTTGAGGTTGAGCCGGAGGCAGAGGCGGCGGCGGAGGAGTCTCCAGCTGTGGTCTAACCCACTTTCTATTCGGAAAGGACTTAAATACTGGCCTTTCCATATCCTGTTTGGGTACATGCTGAGCCGCATTTTGGTATTTGTATTTGGATCGATTACACAAAGGAGCTTTGAAATTTCGAATTTGGGGCATCTTTTTCATTGGAAGATCCACCGGAGGTTGAAATTTTGTATTCCTATATTGATTTTCTTTCGGTAGTTCAATGGGTTTCCTTTGCATTGGCGGTGGGTAAGCACCTGGGAACTTCAGTTTTTCCGGCTGGTATGGGAAAACTTTCTTCTGCTGGTTATCAATCTGTGGCCTTGGCTTTGCTCGGTTATCCACAGGGAAAGTGCTTTGTTCCTGGGGTTGAGGTTCAGTTTTCTTCATTTTCATCGGAGTCTCCAATGGTTTCTTCGTAGTTTTATTTTTCCTTGAAGGATTTTCCTTGGACTCAACTGAGTTTTTCTTTTCCTCTTTTGGAGATTCATTCTTCTTTCGCTTCTTTGGATGATCCTGTTGTTCCTGTTGTTGAAATGGCATCGACTTGCCTTCCATTGGGTGGACAAACCCTTCCTGAGATTCATTTGCCTTCTTCTGCTGGGTATCAATCTGTGTTTTTGGCTTTGCTCGACAATCCCCGGAGAAGGATCTTTCCTTCCTTCGTTCCGTCATATTTCTAGCCTGATGAGGTGGCATCATATTCTTATTCATTTGATTTTCAACTGGAAAAGAATGAACCTCCATCTTGGCCACTGGAAAATCCTGTCTCTGGTGATCCTGTTGTTGAAATGACATCGACTTGCCTTTCATTGAGTGAAGGGATTTTGAAGGATTTTCCTTGGACTCAACTGAGTTTTTCTTTTCCTCTTTTGGAGGTTCATACTTCTTTCGCTTCCTTGGTTTATCCTGTTGTTCCTGTTGTTGAAATGGCATCGACTTGCCTTCCATTGGGTGGACAAACCCTTCCTGAGATTCATTTGCCTTCTTCTGCTGGGTATCAATCTGTGTTTTTGGCTTTGCTCGACAATCCCCGGAGGAGGATCTTTCCTTCCTTAGTTCCGTCATATTTCTAGCCTGATGAGGTGGCATAATATTCTTATTCATTTCATTTTCAACTGGAATAGAATGAACCTCCATCTTGGCCTCTGGAAAATCCTGTCTCTGGTGATCCTGTTGTTGAAATGACATCGACTTGCCTTTCATTGAGTGAAGGGATTTTGAAGGATTTTCCTTGGACTCAACTGAGTTTTTCTTTTCCTCTTTTGGAGGTTCATTCTTCTTTCGCTTCCTTGGTTTATCCTGTTGTTCCTGTTGTTGAAATGGCATCGACTTGCCTTCCATTGGGTGGACAAACCCTTCCTGAGATTCATTTGCCTTCTTCTGCTGGGTATCAATCTGTGTTTTTGGCTTTGCTCGACAATCCCCGGAGGAGGATCTTTCCTTCCTTAGTTCCGTCATATTTCTAGCCTGATGAGGTGGCATAATATTCTTATTCATTTCATTTTCAACTGGAATAGATGGAACCTCCATCTCGGCCACTGGAAAATCCTGTCTCTGGTGATCCTGTTGTTGAAATGACATCGACTTGCCTTTCATTGGGTGAAGGGATTTTGAAGGATTTTCCTTGGACTCAACTGAGTTTTTCTTTTCCTCTTTTGGAGGTTCATTCTTCTTTCGCTTCCTTGGTTTATCCTGATGTTCCTGTTGTTGAAATGGCATCGACTTGCCTTCCATTGGGTGGACAAACCCTTCCTGAGATTCATTTGCCTTCTTCTGCTGGGTATCAATCTGTGTTTTTGGCTTTGCTCGACAATCCCCGGAGGAGGATCTTTCCTTCCTTAGTTCCGTCATATTTCTAGCCTGATGAGGTGGCATAATATTCTTATTCATTTCATTTTCAACTGGAATAGAATGAACCTCCATCTTGGCCATTGGAAAATCCTGTCTCTGGTGATCCTGTTGTTGAAATGACATCGACTTGCCTTTCATTGGGTGAAGGGATTTTGAAGGATTTTCCTTGGACTCAACTGAGTTTTTCTTTTCCTCTTTTGGAGGTTCATTCTTCTTTCGCTTCCTTGGTTTATCCTGTTGTTCCTGTTGTTGAAATGGCATCGACTTGCCTTCCATTGGGTGGACAAACCCTTCCTGAGATTCATTTGCCTTCTTCTGCTGGGTATCAATCTGTGTTTTTGGCTTTGCTCGACAATCCCCGGAGGAGGATCTTTCCTTCCTTAGTTCCGTCATATTTCTAGCCTGATGAGGTGGCATAATATTCTTATTCATTTCATTTTCAACTGGAATAGAATGAACCTCCATCTTGGCCACTGGAAAATCCTGTCTCTGGTGATCCTGTTGTTGAAATGACATCGACTTGCCTTTCATTGAGTGAAGGGATTTTGAAGGATTTTCCTTGGACTCAACTGAGTTTTTCTTTTCCTCTTTTGGAGGTTCATTCTTCTTTCGCTTCCGTGGTTTATCCTGTTGTTCCTGTTGTTGAAATGGCATCGACTTGCCTTCCATTGGGTGGACAAACCCTTCCTGAGATTCATTTGCCTTCTTCTGCTGGGTATCAATCTGTGTTTTTGGCTTTGCTCGACAATCCACGGAGAAGGATCTCTCTTCCCTTAGTTCCGTCATATTTCTAGCCTGATGAGGTGGCATAATATTCTTATTCATTTGATTTCCAACTGGAATAGATGGAACCTCCATCTCGGCCTCTGGAAAATCCTGTCTCTGGTGATCCTGTTGTTGAAATGGCATCGACTTGCCTTTCATTGGGTGAAGGGATTTTGAAGGATTTTCCTTGGACTCAACTGAGTTTTTCTTTTCCTCTTTTGGAGGTTCATTCTTCTTTCGCTTCCTTGGTTTATCCTGTTGTTCCTGTTGTTGAAATGGCATCGACTTGCCTTCCGTTGGGTGGACAAATCCTTCCTGAGATTCATTTGCCTTTTGCTGGGTATCAATCTGTGTTTTTGGCTTTGCTCGACAATCCCCGGAGAAGGAACTCTCTTCCCTTAGTTCCGTGATATTTCTAGCCTGATGAGGTGGCATAATATCGTTATTCATTTGATTTCCAACTGGAATAGATGGAACCTCCATCTCGGCCTCTGTAAAATCCTGTCTCTTGCCCTTTTCCGGAATCTGAGGCACATTTCTTTTCATTAATTGTGGTCCAAAATTCTCCATTTGCGCTGGAATATTTTCCATTTTCGCTGGAATATTTTCCATTTTCTTGTCCCGGTTGAAAGTATCCAGAGAGGCAGTTCTAGGTGGTGGCAGTAGGGCCGCTACTTTAGCAGGACCCAAGAAAACCTTTGGCTCATTTGATGGTAAAATGGTCACCGGCCTGATCCTCACCGGTTTGCGTGCCTGGACAGTTTTCTTCACCGGCACGGGCTTACTCTCCGGACTGAGGTTCTTTGGCAGAGCTGGCTTAGAAGGCTGGCCAAATTTCTTGACCGCATTCATCGACTTCCAAGACGGTTGTTCCGGCTGTGCCTTGGAACAGGATGGTTGCTCATCAAATTGAATCGGGTTTTGTACCTCAACTGGATGATTTTCCTTCTGAGATTGTTTCATTCTTCCACCAAACATATTTGGTTTGGCTTCTGGTAGGAGTTGCTTCTGGATCGGAGTTATCTCCGATTTCTGATTGGGTTTACTTAAGGTTGTTTCCTTGACCCTCGGGTTTTTGTTTTGCAATGGCTTTGGCAACTCCGGAGGTTTCACTGGTTTCGGCTCCTCGATGGGTTTATATTGGTTTTCAATTGGTTTGGCTTTCTTTTGGGATTTGTGTTTCTTTTTTGGAGTCTCCTTGGGTTTGGTTAATATTGGCTCCTCAATGGCCTTGGCCAACTCTTCTGATGAGCTGCGACGGTTCTTTTTGTTGCGCTGGAAGGGGAAAATAAAAATGTAATAATTATACATTATAAAATGTTATAAAATATTTCAAAAGATTGGTGAAGTTTTCATATCAAAAATTTCAACAGATATTTCTTTATTATTGAATCATATTTTCATACATATTTTAGTAATAGTTTTTTAGCACTATTTTAGCATTATGAAATTATATATTACAACTGATTAATCTGTTTAGTTACTTACTTTGTAGGCATGGAACTGGGGCATGGTTTTGGCAATCAGCTCATGATCAATTTCGCTTTGGTCGGTCGTCGGCTTTAAAGACGGGGATGATGCACGGGAAGCGGCAGCGGAGGAGGAACTGGATCCGGAAGAGGAGGAGGATGAGGAGGAACCGGACGAGGAGGAGCGGGTGGTTGAGCGGGCAGGTGGTCCCGGTGGGTGTCCTGATGATGGTCCTACAGGTAACCCTACTTGTGGTACTGCAGGTAATTTTGCAGGTACTCCTGCTCGTACTCCTGCTGGTGATCCCGAGCGAGATGCAGCTGGCGAAGATTCCGCCGAAGATGGCTCCGACAGAACTAGCGGCGGCAGCGAGAGCTGGAATGGCATACTATTCTGATTCATTTGATTTTCAACTGGAATAGATGGAACCTCCATCTTGGCCACTGGAAAATCCTGTCTCTGGTGATCCTGTTGTTGAAATGGCATCGAATTGCCTTCCATTGGGTGGACAAATCCTTCCTGAGATTCATTTGCCTTCTTCTGCTGGGTATCAATCTGTGTTTTTGGATTTGCTCGACAATCCCCGGAGAAGGATCTCTCTTCCCTTAGTTCCATCATATTTCTAGCCTGATGAGGTGGCATAATATTCATATTCATTTGATTTTCAACTGGAATAGATGGGACCTCCATCTTGGCCACTGGAAAATCCTGTCTCTTGCCCATTTCCGGAATCTCAGGCACATTTCTTTCCATTAATTGAGGTCCAAAATTCTCCATTTTCTCTGAAACTCCCGCTGGTACTCCAGCTGGTACTTCTGCTGGTACTCCTGTTCGTACTCCTGCTGGTGATCCCGAGCGAGATGCAGCTGGCGAAGATTCCGTCGAAGATGGCTCCGACAGCACTAGCTGCGGCAGCGAGAGCTGGAATGGCGATGGCGCCTTCGATCTTGAGGGCACTAAAAAACGATCAGCCTCCGGCGAGAACAAACTGGGCAGCGATGGAAGGACCCGTACGGGTGACTCCGGTGGCGATGGTGATGCCAGGTCGGTGGGTTGACCCAGCTCCTCATTGTAGCGCAGACCCGAGATGGAGTGGGTTAGACATGGTGTTGGTGATTCCGGTAATGGTACCTTCCCGCGATGCTTGAAGACGGGATGTGAAGCTCCTAGGTGGGCTTGTGCTTGAGATGGTCGACATGGCGCAACCGATGCAGTTTCCTCGTCATCGGAGGAGGAGGATGATAAACGTGAGGCAGGACGCAATCCCGGTTCCAATGGTGGCACAGTAGGTGGTGCGGCTGGGCGGGATGAGGAGTCCAATTGGGTTCCAGGATCGGGGCTAGAGTCGGAGTCTGAGTTTGAGCTAGAGCTGGAGGAAGAATTAGAGCCGGAATTAGAACCGGACCCTGATCCTGATCCTGAGCCCGACGACGACGACGACGAAGATGACCTGGAGTGGGATCTGGACTTGGGTCGGTCCTCCAGCCTAGTAATCGATCCGTTCATGAACTGTGAAAAATCACAAAAAAAATAATATTTCGAATAAATTTAAAAAAAAAAGTTTAAAATATTTTTAAAAAATATTTAAAAACTATGTTAACATATTAACAACTCCCTTAAGCATTTATAAAAAAAAACCCATTAAAAAATCGATCTTAAAATCGCTATAGAATTATATAGAAATTTCCTCCTTCCAATAATCCGCTTGTTATCCAAAAAATCACAAAAATCGTTAAAGAAATTATTTAAAAAAAATGTTTTAAAAATATTTAAAAAATATGTTAACATATTAAAAAGTCCCACAAATATTGATATAAAAGCCACTATAAAAATCGATATAAAAATCGATCTAAAATTCGCTATAGAGCTATATACAAATTCCCACCTACCGATAATCCCCTTAATATTCGAAAAAAGCACATACTTAAAATAAATTATAAAAAAATGCTTAAAAAATATTTAAAAAATATGTTAACATACTAAAAACTTCCATAAACCTTGCTATATTAAAACCCATTAAAAAATCGATCTAGAATATATATCCACCTACCGCTGTCAGGCTAATCCGCTTGATATCTGAAAGTGATGGTTTGCCCCTTGAAACGGGATGGCGGCTCCTCGAATTGTGAATTTGCTTGCCCCTCGAGGGCAGAGTTTTTCCGATCGATGGTGGATGAGCTGGTACGTGGAAGGGTTTGCCCCTCGATGGATAGGTTAGATTCACCTGCATCGGCATCGGCACCGGTGGTATCTTCTTTTGGGCCACGGGTATTTCAGGTCTCTTCGGTGGCACCACGTTGAAAATACTTTGTGGCACAATTATCTGAGTATCACTTTTCACAAATCCAGTTGGTGGAAATTTCTTGCCACACCCGGATCCAACTGGTGGCATGGATTTTTCGACCTGCAACGGTGGCTTGGTGGTCACTTCAGATACTTTCGGTGTCTGTTCAACATTGAAGATACTACGAGGCACAATTATTTGACCGGAACTCGGTGGATCAGTTTTCCGAGCCTTAGCTGATGTCCTAGCTTTTCGAGATTTTCCGGCTCTACCCGTTCCCTTGTAATCCTCAGATTCACTTGGTGTCTTGGTCTGGACTGGTTCAGCCTTCGAGGGCGGTATCTTTTTCTGGGCCACACCCCTTTTGGGCGGCTCTATTTTGGTGAATATATGACGTGGCACAATTATTTGGGTACTACTTGGTGCCTCTGATTTTCCGGACTTAGCCGGAGCCTTGGTTTTTTTCGGCTTAGATGGAGTCTTAGCCTTTGCTAACGGTTCAGTAGCGATTTGTGGCATCGATATACCAGGTGCATCATCGGATAACACTGGCATACTTGGTAGATAAGTCAAGGAACTGGGTTCTGTGGCCGCGACGAACTTCATCGGGCGGATCATCTTGCCGCCGGAAACGATTTTCTGTGGCTCGACTTGCACATCCGCATTGGGTATTGGCCGATAGGGAGTTGGTGGTGGCATGGTGGTGGCCACCGGCTGGTAATTATTGACTCTCAAATAGGATGGCGGTGTCTCCAGGAGCGGTGGCCGGGCATTTCGCTTGGGGCCGGCATTTTTGGGCGCCCTTGCGGTGCGGCTCGGTTTGGCAGGTGCCATGCGAGTTCTGGGATAGGTTTTCTTAGTGGACAAGGAAGTGGGCTTACCACGGCTGGGCTTTCCCCCGTAGGGTTTTCCCCCGAAGGGCTTTCCCCCAATGGGCTTTCCCCTACTGAGCTTTCCCCTACTGAGCTTTCCGCCAATTTGCTTTCCACGGGTGGGTTTTCCGCCAATTTGCTTTCCACGGGTGGGTTTTCCCGATTGAATGACCTTGCCCGATGTCGAGGCTGGTTCTTCTCTTGGTTTCTTGGTCTTCTTTGTTTTGTCGTCTGCTTTGAAGTCGTCCCCTACGGCCAGGAGATCAGTGAAATCCGATGGCTAGAGGGACAAATTAATATATATATTAAAGGATACTAGCTAACCATTGGGCTTACGGAGGGGGAGGAGAAGGTCGGGGAGGAGGAAATGTCACTCAGAAAGGTCTTGTCCAGAAAATCAAGCATCATATCATCCGTTCGATCTTCGGCCGGTGGAGGAGCACCCACCGATGGGGCTGCTGTCGGATTTTCATTCGGCTTTGCGGAACCCTCGGATAGGAGCTGGTTCACAGCGGGATCCATTAGAAGTGCATCGACCATCGCATCGAACGAACTAGAACTGGTGCCGGTGCCGGCGCCGGTGCCGGTGCCGGTGCCGGAGCCGGAGCCCTCGGGCGCCTCCGAGCCACCGAGCAGCGACCAATCGAAATCAAAATCCGACATTGATAGATCTTCGTCCTGCGACAAGGTACGTGGATTTTTTTTTTCTCGTGGTTTTTTTTTTCGATGCTCCGCCATGATGACGATGGCGAACATTCGGATGTCAGGTGTCTGGCGACGACGACTCACCTGGCTGCGATTGCGTGTCTCGGCGTAGACGTCTATGTAGCTGGCATGCTCCGTAATGAAGTCAATGAGGATGGCATCCATGTCGTTCCCAGTGCCGTTTCTCGAATTATTGAAGCCAAAGTCACGGCCTGCTACGTTTTCGGTATTCCCAGAGTTGGCAGTATTTATTATGGCCTACCAAAAACGCAAGCAAAAATTGGGTTAATCGAAAGGGTTGCAATCCTAGTCGAATACAAAATGCACTACTGAAAGTTCCTTACCTCTGGATTGGTCTGTGAAGATGGATTTATCTCGACCGTCGACGAGCTGGAGCTCTGCATATTTTTTTTTTGTTGTGGAATGCAGATCTAAAATGGTAATAAATACATAAATGGGATGACTTACTTGCTCGGTATTTGGTTGGAGCGGTATCTGATGGGTTGCCACATTCACTGGACTTGCACTCGGTTCTGGTCCATTTAGTCCCGCCTCCAAGCTGAGAAAGGCCTCCATCTCCTGGCCAAAGTGATCCGTGATGGCCGGTTGTGTCTCGTTCTCCTGATTTTTTTGATGCCTCATTTTCGATGGCTAAATAAAATTCCAGATTTTGTAATAGTTACGCATTTAAACTGCACCATGTACACCGTAGCACTCGGAACAGTTCTATGGGATTTTGGCAGTTCCAGCATCGAATGGTTTTCCATCAATGTCTACGATCGGAAAATTTGTTTTTTTGAACATATGAAACATTTCCGGGCACAGCTTAAAATAATCAACAAAAAAATTTTTTTGTAAAATGTATTTAAGACTTAAAAAATTAGGGTATTTAATTGAATATTATTTTGAAGCTTAAATAAATTTAGTTAAAAGATTTAAGTATATTTATATTCATTTTTACAAATGTTTTTTGTGGAATGGAAATTTAACATTTATTTAGAGGATTTTTACCTACGCAGATTTTTTCTATATTAATACAAGGAAGGAAATTTGTATGTTTTCCTTAAGTTTCCGATCGGTGGTAAAAGTTTTTCCCGGACCGTAGAGGGTGGTGTCCTAAATCTTCGACATTCGATGGCCCAGTGGCCTGTTTGCCATTTGCCTTCATACGCACCGTTGCACACTTGCATTTGTTTGCCAGTCTCCTGATTCCTGACAATCCTCACCCTGCCCTGCCCTGCCCTGCCCTGCGCCCGGCATCCTTGGATTCCTGCGCCCTGCATCCTGGCTGGCTGCTCTGTTGCTTTAGCAGCTCTTGTGGTTTATTATAACTGCATATATCATGCAAATATCCACAGAGAACCCAGACCCCAGACCCCAACCCCAAGCCCAACCCAAACCAGAACCGAAAATCCAAACACAAGCACAAACATGAACACAAGGATGTATCTGAGAGGTTGCCTTGGGTTTTGCGGGGGTGTTTTGTGGGGGGTTATATTGGGGGGCTTGGTCAGTCTCCCTACCCTCTGCCCTACCCCCCTACCCTCCCCCTCCGCAGTGACAAGCTTCTTTCACAAATTCGGTTTTTGCCCATCCCTTAGTTTTCCATCTTTATTTTCCGCACAGCTCGTTTACGAGAATTATTTTCTAAAATTTTCATAGTTTTCACTTTGATTAAAAGTGCGGTCATGGCTTCTGTGGCCAGGATTTGTGCTGTTTTGGCCAGCTCCATTACCATATACATGTACATACTCGTAATATATACATAAAAAATTATATATACATAGCAGAAAAAGCTGCACGCAACGAAAATCGAGTCAAAGTCCTCGAAAGTCCTGCGGCAGCGCCTTGAGTCCTTTTTTTTTTTTGAATCCTTTGCTTTCGTTTTTCAAGGACCTCCAAAATAAAGGTCTGAAAACGCTTTTTTTTTAGAGGAGCTGTTTTTTGATATTCAGTCGGGCAAACAATAATTTTGGTAAATTGGTAGAAAAGAAAAACGCGAATTCTAGCTGAGATTTCTTAGCTTTTAAAAGCCAAATATTAAACAAAAACCAACAAGCCAAAATTTAGTTTATTTTTGACACAAAAGAGTTGCCATCTTTAGTCGATACCGAAATAAATATATTGCCTACTTTCTGGGTATATTTTCTTAATGTGACCAGCAATTTTGGTAATTTTTATTTATTAAATATACAGCCCTAATTTCTCTGGAATTCTTGTAATTAATTTGTCGCTCTGTGTAAGTCGGCCCACAAGTATTCATTGCATTATTGGGATTAATTGCTCATCCAGCACAAAACCGCATCTTCCATCTCCTTGGCGACTGACTGTATTTCATTTTTGTTTCAATATTTGACAAATGCATTTATAATTGCAGCCCACAGATAAAATCCGATATCTACGTCGGCGTCTGCGTCCTTCGAGCCATTTGTAATTGGTAATTTATGGAATTTCCCTCAGCTTAGCTAAAGTTTTCCCCCTTCGACCCCCTCTTGCAAATTATTCGGTGCAATTATTAAAATTTGTGATTTCTGATTGCTGCTGGGATTTCTTGCTTGCCGCCCAAGATTTATCTTATACAGATTTTCGGACATTCACATAATTTATATACATATTTTTTTAATTGCCCGAACTTGTCATTTGCCATTTAATTTCACTAATTAATTTGTTTTTCTCTTCCCGAAAAACGAAAACGAAAAAAAAAACGTCGAGTGGAGGGCCAAAAAAGATGCGCGGCAGCTGCCGCAAAAGCCAAAAACAACAATTAAACATAAATCTTGTAAATTTCCGTAGCCAAAAACTTCCTGCCAAGGCTTTCTGTCTCTCTCCCTCTCTCTCTCTCTGTCTCTCTCTCTCTATCTAGTTGAGATTTCTCGCCGATGCCACCGAGCATATTTCATTTTGGCTGCAACTTTTCAAACACGCCCACCACGCATGGACCACGCCCACACCGCCCGACGCCTCTTTTCTCCACAGGAAAAAAACTTTTACCCAAAATAAGAAGAAGAAGAAGAAGCAGCGGGAAAGAGAAGAAGAAGAAGCAGCAGCAGCAGCATTGTTTGTTGTCTAACAGTCTATGACTATTTAAGGCTACCCCCAGCCACACATGCAGATACTTTCACCAGGGGCGTACGTGCAAATATTTGCAAAGTTTTCGGATTGAATAATAAAAAATAAAGAATGCATAAAACACAAATTTTAAAGGGGGATGGGGAAATATTTTAACACTTTAGTAGCCACTCAAATTAATTAGTAACACGAGAAAATAGTACCAAAAATTATGAATTTATAAAATGGAAAATAGTTGTGCGTTTGTGTGTAATTAAGGTTTGTAGCTCTATTCATTATATTTTTGAACTATGCACTTGAACTTTATAATTAGTAAACGCACACA
>JAJJHY010000307.1:126711-141651 GCA_021224005.1 Drosophila setifemur
TGTGATTTCAAGTTTACTTTTCCTTTGCTTTCAAGGGCTCCTCCCTCCACCTCCTCCTCCACCTCCTCCTCCTCTCACACCGATTTTCTCAGTTTTTTCTTTTTGATTTTTTCTGCTTTTTTCTGTTTTTTTCTGTTTGTTGAGTTTCTCCACCTCCACCTCCACCCCCCCTCTTTTATTGCAGTGTTTTCTGCGTCTCAGTGTGTTGTCTTCTGCCATTGGCATTGACAAAGGCCAGCTGGCAAGGCAAATTGCCCACCGCTTTTCACCTCCACTCGATTTTCCACCGCTTTTCCAGCCACTTTCCTTCGGACATATTCGAGGTATTTGGTAGGTTAATTGGTTTTGGGCCAAATGAAATGCATTTCTCAAAGATTTATCAACTTTGTTGTTAAATTTTTAAAGGAATTAAAGAAAAAGGGTATTGATTTTCCACGCGCATCTTAAAAGGGTAACTTTGAAGTCGTTACCATATCGATTTGTAATAATTCGCACTACTTGTTTTCTACTGACCTTTGACCAGGGTCCACACTTTGTCCAGAAGCACGTTTTCGCCCCCCCACGCAAGTAAAGTGTCAGTTTCTTTTCCCCGTTTTTCCAAATACCAAATACCAAATACCATATAGCCACCCCCCTCCCTTCCCCCGCAACCTATTGATTATTCAATTTCTTAGACTTTGTTGACATTGGCTGTGCTGATTTTGTTATTGTTTTTTTTTTCTGGTTTTTTTGTGCCGACTAAATCAAGAGCTTATTAGTTGTCTTTCTCTACCGTTCCGTTTCGTTACGTTTCTCCCCCCCGCCCCCAAAAACGGTTGTTAATGATGGTCGTAATGGTAATGGTAATGGTGTTTTTTCTTGTTTGGCCCACTCCCGCGGAATTCGCTTTAAATCAGGGCTACTTTCACAGAAGGTTAGTCACGAAAAGGTTCATTTTTTAATATCGAACTTATTTAAGTTTGCAAACTTATGAAATCTTTGTTTTGATTTTCGCAAACATTTTGCAAACTACGCAATTTCCGTAGGCGACGGAGGCTCAAGTGCAAGGTCAAGCTGAGATAAAATTGCGGAGGAGAATTCCTGGGAAAATTGCAGCCAAGCAAATATTGTAGAAAACAAGATTTCTTGTTTTGCCCAGAGGAGAGGAAAACAGCGTTATGGAAAATGCATGTGAGCAATGTGAAACAGTTAAAGAGGAACACGAAAACAGGAAAAACAGAAAAGAGGAAGAAGATTGGCCCGGAGAACTCCCCCAACAAAAAGTTGAGAACTTTCTTTAAATCAGGCTAAATTGTTGCACTTAATCTCGGAAAATGTTTTCACTAGTTTATTTCGGATAGCATTCAAAAGAGAGCAGCTTGTAGATATTTTCATTTATTTATTTAACATAGTAGTAACACAATATTTTGGCAGAATTTTTGGTATTACGCAATTGGCCAACGTTAATAGAGACAGCTTTAGATAAAATCAAATCAAATCAAGGCAGATAAGTGGCCGAGATAAGTAAGTGAGATGTCTGAAAGTTTGAAGTGCAAAGGTCAAGCTGAGATCAAATTGGGGGGGGGACAAATTCTGTGGAAAATTGCAGTCAGGTAAATATATTGCATATCACGGAAATCTGAGTATCCTTTTGGTCGAATGTAGAGATACAACTGCGTTGTGGAAAATGCATACGTATGGCTATGCATCGGGAAAAACGACGAACAGGGAAGCAGTGAACAAAGCCCGAAAGTGAACAGAAGCGGAAGTTGGCACAAAACCCAACCAAAGGCCGCTGCTCCCCACAACAACCGCAAAATTGTGAAATTGCCAAACGCAGTTCAAACCGCAATTTTACAGAGTGTATGTACGAGTATGTGTGGGAGGTGTTTTTGTTCAGTTTTGTTGATTGTTGCCGGGTTATCCCCCACCTACCACCGCCTCCCCCTACCTTCCACACCGGAGATGCAACAATGTCCTGCCTTGCATGCAGCAATCCTTTCACTCGAAATGTGAAAAGCATCGAGAATTTAATTATAGTTGCGGCAGAGCCAAAGCTGCTTTCAGCCATCATCTCGAGTCTATTTTTCAGTGCCTTCAAATTACAGTCGAATAAGATCTTGCAGATATTCAAATATCTTTTTCCCCCCATCAAATTAGAATAATTGGCACCTAGAGTATCCTTAGGGTTTTTTTTAGTTATTTTTGGTTGTACCCCTTAGTGTAAATATTTGGAAACATTTTTGGGTTATTCATTTGGTGTTTTTTTTCGAAGCTCACCTTCTCGATGTTGTACTTCTCGAGGGCCTGTGTCGCACAATCGACAGCATCCTGCTGCATCTCCTCGCTCATGTCAGCATTCTTAATCACGGCCTTGCGATCAGACATTTTGGCTGCTTTTTTGTTCTTTTACTTTTGTTGTTGTTGTTGAAACTCTCGACACAACTTGCTTCACTCGTCAAAAACGTTCTTCTCGGGATTCGCTATGAAAACTGAAAGAGAAATAAGAAAAGAAAAGAGGATGAGCTACGCCACTGCGGGGGGGGCGAGGCGAGCGCATCGGGGAAATGTTATTAGCATTTTCTTCAATTAAAGAGCGGGAAGTTAATCAACTTAGCACAGTACACAGCACACAGCTCGAAGCACACAACACACAGCACACAGCACACCAGCTCCTACTCATACCCACGCAACGCAGGCGCATTGCATACTTTTTGGGGAATCTGTGGTGCAACAGCAACAGCAGCAGCGGCAGCAGCAGCGGCACAGGCACCAGCAGCAGATACAATTTAATTATAGAACACAAGCAGCAATATTACAAATCAAATATCAGAGCCACAGCACCGACATATTAATGAAATTGTCAACAGTGGCCAGAGAGAAACGTTTTGTTGCACGAACAATGCAAATAGATTGATTTATGATTTATTTATAAGAATGAATTATTCTGCAACTTGCATTTAGTTGCGAGTATCAATACAACAATGTAAATAAATCCCGTTTACTTTGAATTTCGCTTAGGTTAATAATTTACAGCAAGTTATTAATTGTTAATATTAATATTTTACCTACAACTATTAATAAATCCCCTCTTCACAGAATCTTGCCCACTGCCACTGCACCCTCACACACACACACACACACACACACACTTACATTTACCATCCCACCCGTTCCCAGATTTGCAAGTGTGGGAGTGAGATGGCTAGAGAGCGCATCCCGGCAGAGAGCATTGCACATGGCCTTGAGCAGATGCGCTCTCCCACTTTCCCGCTCTCCCGGCTTTCCCGCTCTCACACTCTCTCACCAGGCTATATATGGCCATGACAGAGGCTGCGGCAGAGGTAAAAGCTGAGGAAACAACAACTAATTCAAATTCAAGGCTCTCCCACACACACACACACAAGCACACCCACACACACACACACCATCTCCCGCGGCCCACACGCATTTCAATTGCAATTGCTCTTTTCTGCCATATTTTTCATAGCATACTTTTGCGAACCCAAGCGACTGGCATCGCTTATTAGTTGGGGGGGGGGAGAGGGGGGAAAATCCTAGCAACCGAGAAAAGCAAAGCAAACAACATCCAAATACCAAAATTGCAAAGGATAAAGTGCCGAAGATGGAGGGTGGCAGGGCGGCAGGTCGGCAGGAGAGGGGAAATAGCTCACTAAGTGCGCTTGGCATTTTGCAATTGCACAAACCTCGAAATGCACTGATGGAAATGGGAAACCCTTTTCAAAAGTAGTTTTCCAAATTTCTGTACTTACAAAATAAGAAGTAGTATTATTGTTATTTTACCCAGTTTCAGTTATTAGGAAACTGTTGTTATATTAAAAAAAAGAAATCCTTGCTCACTAATTTATATCAATATTTAAAATATTTGTTATATTATTTTCTATTTTATGAAATGAATTTAATATTTTACTTTTTTTTTAAAGATATTTCCATTTGAGCTGCCCATTTACAGGCGAACAAAAAGATTCCTTCCTACACTCCACTTCGCTGTGCAGGAGAAAAGCTGTCGGATAAGTGGGTGACCGTCAAGTGGGTGGCGGAGCAACCGCCACTAAATTTAGTTGAACGTTTGAGATAAAAGCAACGAAAGCCCCTGAATAATAAAAAAAAAAAAACGAACAACATTTCCAGTGGAAATATATTCACCTTTATGCTTACTTACCCTAATTGGAACGCGGTAAAAATCTGTATTTCACTTATTCTAACTTATTTCCAAACCAGCAGCAACAATGCAATTTTAATTAAGCCAACTTTTGACAGGAAATATTTTCACTCACAATGCTTGACAACAAATACAAAGCCCTCTTGTTATTATTTTTTCCCCCTTGTTCAGCATTGTAAGTTCGTAATTGATTCTCACAAAAAAATTAGTTTTAATCAAATTAATTAAATAAGTTTGTACGGTGAAAAATTTGAGTTTTAATAAACGAAGCTTAACTTAGTTTAGAATTATTTAACCAGGCTAATATAAGTTTTCCCTTTTGAATTATGTTTTGTTGGGAGTGCAAATTAAGCTCAAATTTATTTCCACATTCCATTTCCATTCCAAGTTAATATTAAAGTCGAATTTTACTGTAATATCTGAGTTTCCAACCAACTAAGGTACATATATTTCTTGCCAATCGGAGTAGGTTCCGTTATTATTTCCAACAAGAATTTCAAAAGGAATCATCAAGATAGCAAGATGAGTTGACAGGTGGCCTCCGGTCATGGAAAGAGGGGCGGTGAGAGCGGGATGGCACGATGGGCATCTACCTACACCTGCCCTCCTCCCTGTTCTCCCCTCCTCGGCATCTCCCTTTCAATGTTTTTCTTTTTCCTGCCCCCGCCTCTTTCAACCATCCTTCTACTCTTCCATTCTTCTGATGAAGTCAATTAGAAACTGCATTGACAGTTAAACAGACGGAGACAGCTCGTTGCGGCCGGTCAAGAGAGGTGGTGTAGGGAAGTGCAATTGCGAATGGAAATATGAGAGGAACGGAAAAAGGAAGCGGAACACACACACATATGGGCCTTTAGATGTTGCCGATGTATTGGGGTATTTATGATAAAGACCAGCGGAAAATGGAAACGCGAAACTTTTTTTTGTTTCTTCATTCCGTGCACACACACACACACACACAGACACACATATGACACAAAATGAAATTATAAATGACAGGCTGACAGTAAAGTGAGCAGAATGAATGGGAGAGAGTTGTGGGCAAAGGAGGGGGAAAAGGGGAGAGCATGATAACGGGACCTGCACCTGCAAGTATGCAAACGCTTTTTTGCTGGCCGCACACACACACACACACACACACACACATACATACGCAGGGTAATTGAATTTCCCGGGCCCCCGAGTGCATGCAGGTGGATGCACATGCGGATGGAAGTGTGTTTTTGTGTTTTTGCAATTGGAAACCCGCGATTTTCGCTGCCCGAAATAGGATGCGCGGCTAATTAGGAAATTTCCTTGCTCACCCGTTCAATCAACACGTAATGCTAAATGAATTGACAATTTTGCGGTTTCGCAATGTGACAGCTACAGCTCCGAAAACTGTAAATTTCTGGTTGGAAAGTTCCCGAAAATTGAAGCGGAAATCATAATTGCTGCGTGTGTGTTGCTCTATGAATAAATTAATGAATTCGGACGCAAGAATGCCAAAAAAAAAAATATACCTGACGTCAACATGCGAAAACTGGCTTTTATACAGAGTTTCGGCTTGCGGCTCTATAGCGAGATATTATTATATCACTGAATGGATATTCGAATATCTGTGCGTGGGATTGCCGTCGTCGCATTTCCTGCACTGTGGGAATTTCGTGGGCTTTTCGAGATATTCGCCGAACACAAACAACAATTCTAATTGCACAACTCATTCACACGCTGTTTTCCATTCTATTCTCTAGATCGTATTAGTTTGTTGTAGCTTTAAGTGGACTTACCTTATTATATTGATGATTTGCGCGGGAGCCTGTCGTTGCTTCTCAGCTCGTTTTGATTTTCAGTTTATTTCAGAGACTTTATTTTTAACAGCTGTCACCGAAATGATTGTGGGAAAAAATATGTCAACTTCAAAAAATAAGAATGCGAAAAAAAAAAAACAAGAAAAAAAATGTTCTGGTACTGTAAGCGTGTGTTTTGCAAATAGCTATGTATGTGTACGCGAGCTCCTTGTTTTTTAACGGTTTTCTTTTTTTATTTTCTAGAATACTTTTTTTTGAGAGCACGCAATACGAATTTAGCACGCCACGGCTTTTTGCACACTTTTTTAGAACAACTTTTGCTTTGCAGGAGGAACGTGAAAAAAAAGAGAGCCAAGTCGAGTTTATTTTACCACCGCGGGAATTGCTAATATATATATATACAATACATATATTATACGTTTCTCTCTATTGCTGTGGATTTTATTTTTGTGGGCGTGTGTGTGGGATGTTGTGTTTTTACCGCTAAGCGTGCTCGAACTGTGTTTATTCTCACGTCTGTTTGACGACTCTCCAACTGATGTCTGCGATGAACTGTTCCGTTCGATCGGATAGTCGGCCCGAAAAATACTCAAAAATACCAGCTAGCGAGCGGTGCGCAGCTGTGATTGGTCGAGGCCGGGCTGCGTCTGGCAGGCCGCGTCTGGCAGGTGGCGTCTGGCACTAGTGTTGCGTATTTTCCGGTATATCGGTATTTCCATAGCCTGCCCTTCCTTTGTGAAATACCAACAAAAGCAGGGCTATTGCATAGCCAAAAATTAAATTAAGTAAATTCTTATAATTGCATATGGAAAAATCATGAAATATGTATTGAAACACATCAAAATTACCCTTTCGATAATATGTATTCGGTATTCGATGTCGTGCATTTTGCCGCAGCGCATCACTGGTGTGCAAGAAATCGGTAGAGTTGCTTGCGATATTAACAGCTGATAGGTCTTAGAAAAAATCTTGAAACATTTATATTGAAATAAACGTATAAAAACATTTTTTAACAATCTTTTCACCAAAATAAACTTATTTTATACAGGAAAACTATTAATGGTGTACCGGCTTTAGGCAGTTATTTACCAACACTGATTTTTTCCGCACATATATAGGAAATGGCCACACTGTTTCGGCGGTAAGAATATTTTACACTAATAGCTTGTACGCATTATTAGGTAAATTTAAGTTATAATAAGTATTAGTAATAAAAACCAATTTAAGGGTATTATTTTTGTTTTCATATGCAATAATTTTTTTTATGTCATTATCATACCATACAAGGTATTACTATTTTGGCGGGAAATAATAAAACGTACAAAAGTAAACTAATTACTTAAAATTATGAAATATATTTTCAAATTTTTCAACAATTAGTAATGTAATTGAGTTAAAGTTTCATTAACATTAATAATTCTGATTATTTTACAGTTCCAAATACGTTTTTAATTCAAAAACTCAAAGTAAATCCCAACAATCTATTGCAGCCGTTACATTTTTTGGTATATTCATCGAAACCGCAAACGGTATTTCCCAACCCTATCGCGCTCGGTCACACTTCCGCAGTTGTTTTCTCTCCGTCGAACCTACGCTACTTGCTTATTCGTCTGTCTCTCTCTCCTCGTATTTACTGTTCGTTCGTTTGTTCGTTCGCTTGCTTTCTATTTAATTTCTCGTTCGTTCGTACGTTCGTTTTTTTTTTATTCGTTGGCTGTTAACAATTTACCGTGAATTTTGTTGTTGTGTGCGGAGAGAGTGTGTGTGTGAGAAAATCTGAAACTGAAAAAAAAACAATTGTATTTTTCAAAGCTCACCGAAACAACTCCCTTACATCCTAAACGAAAATGCTCGCTTGCTGCATAGAAAGACGCTGCAACGGCAACAACAACACAAGGAGCAACGACAAGAACAACAACAGCATTACGAATGCGATTTGAAAACAGAGGAGAGGAAACAAGTTTTTTTTATTTGTTTTCGGATTTTGTGCGCGCTCTCTTCAATCTCCACAATCAAGGTGAAACTGCTGTGCGCTCCATTTAGCTCTCCACATAACCAAAACAAATATTCTGGGTTCAGCTTGAGTTTCGGAAGCAAAACAAAAACAAATACAAAATCGAGCCAGTGAAAGAAGAAGAACCAGCAGCAGCAGAAGACTAAGAAGAAGAAGAAGGCCAGAGCAAAGGCAATTTGGCGGCGATTTGCAAGTACAACAACAACACAAAACAGAAAGCTAGATGGATCACGCATACAAGTAGAGGCATTGGAATCACACACGCACACCCGCCCCATACGACAGCAGCGGCCATCTCGCTTGCACTGCCTTGCAGCTTAGGCATTGGCATTGGCTGTCCGAGCGGCGACAGCTAGTTGTCTCGCTCGTTTTAATACGAGAGTGCCAAATGTCATCAGAAATTACAACACTCGTCGTCTAACAGCAGCAGCGGCAGCAACAACAACTGGAAGCGCGACGTCGCAGAGCGGAAGAGCGGAGGAGGAAGAACGAAGAACGAAGAAGCAGCGGGAGCATAAACAAAATAAATAGACGACAAAAAACCAGAGAGGAAAATGTTGCCCGCCAATAAAAGTGGCAACATCAGCACCAACCATACAAACAATACCAACAGATGCCTCATCAAATCCGCCATTGAACGTACTGTGGTGCGTTTAAAGGAAACCTCAACCGCAACGACCACAACAACAGTAGCAGCAGCAACCACAAAACCAGCAGCGGCGGAGGAGGAGGATGTGACCCAAGTGGAATACGATATTATCAATTATTATGCCGATACCCCGATGCCCCGTCAGATGGTGCCCAGAATCTCGGCGAATCCTTGCCAGATGTCGTCCGCCTCTGCAGCTCGCCACGGCAACAGCAGCAACAACAGCAGCCTGTCCAGTTCAGCACTGGAATCCGGCAGCAATGTTGTTGTTGTTGCCCCGGCGAGAAGAGCAGCGGCGGCGATTTCGCCGGGAAGGAACCGGGAAATAGTTGTGGAGGAAATGGACGTGGAATTGGAATTGGAGGAGGAACTGGAAGTGGAAGTGGCGGATCTGAAGCAACAGGCTGCGTTGCGTTCGCGTGTCGGCGGCGGCGGAGGCGCCTCGAGTCGACTGCGCCGCACGGCGGCGATCGTACCAGCGCGTTCCAGGCTTCCCGAGAGCTGCAACGGCGGCAGTACTTGCTCCAGTAGTAGCTCCAGTTCCAGCTCTACTTCCAGCACCACCTCCAGTTGCAATTCCAGCCCCACACCGACCTCGCCCTGCTCCACGCTGGGCGTCAATATGCGCGTAACGGGACAATGCAGCCAGGGTGGCCGAAAATACATGGAAGATCAGTTCTCGGTCGCCTACCAGGAATCACCGCTCACCCACGAACTGGAATACGCCTTCTTCGGGATCTACGACGGCCATGGTGGCCCGGAAGCAGCTCTCTTCGCCAAGGAGCACCTGATGCTGGAGATCGTCAAGCAGAAGCTCTTCTGGTCGGATCAGGACGAGGATGTCCTGAGGGCCATACGCGAGGGCTACATCGCCACACATTTCGCCATGTGGCGGGAACAAGGTGAGCAATGGAACTTTATTTTATGGGTAGGGAAATCCTTTAAAAATCCGTTAAGAGATCTAACTAAGATATCATAAAAAACTGGAAAGATTTCAATTTAAACAAATTCCATTAAAGCAAATCTTTAATTAAAGGGAAGTACCAATATATATTAGTACAAGAATCAGCAAAATATAGCAAAGTGGAAATTATTATCTTATCTTATTCCAGCTGAGAAAAATATCTAAAATGGAAGTGAGAAACAAGGAAATGGAAATTTATAAAAGAAAACCGTTAGTTCAAAGTAAATGCAAGGATCGTTGGGATTTACNGTTTTCTATTTCACCACTTTATTTGTTTTTCGTGAAATCCTCTATTTTGAGTATTTTTTCCACGAATTTCTACATATGTATTTTCCTTTGGCGCATTAAAAACAAACAGAAAAAAAAACCCAAAACCGTTAGGGATGTGCTTGTAATCACGCACGACCTGGAACGAGGAGAATTCGTAGTTTACTAACGGGGTTACTGGGTAAATCCCCGTTATCAGGGTTGTCATTATGCCCCCAAAAGTGACCCCCCGCTTGGGTGCTCTCCCTCCCACTGAGATCTCCATTGCTCTCCCATCTCTAGGCGATTATGCAACCGTGTGTAACGGTGACTCAACCATCGCTCTCGTCTCTCATCTCTATTGTCTGCCCACTCACACGCACACACACACACATACACACCTACCTACCGAAACCCGCACACACTCACACTTATCGTGCTGGGCGAGTGGAATATTCCACGGACTTGCCATATGGCTGTACTCTCGCCAAGCATGGCAACCCCGCTGTGCGTTAGAGCGGGATCACCGTACACACGCGAAGGCGTTGCGAAACGTTAGCGAAAGCGAGACGGAGCGTATCCTAGAGAGGGAGGAGAGAAAATAAATGTGTGCCCATTTCCTCTTTGTGCGCTGTATTCGCAGCCAACGAATCCACAAGATACGACAAACGAAACGAATCCGAGGGATGCCAGATACATGTGTGGGAAAATTGTCAATACTACTTGGCCATGTTTTCTGATATTTTCAGAACATCTTTCACTCATATCTTGGTTTTTCCAACTGTTCGAAAAACCCATAAAAACAAAAAAACAACTGCCTATTGGTTTTGAAAATTTCCCCTAAAGCTGTTTTCTTTTTAATGGTTATTGTAGAAACTTATTACTCATCGAGTCGTTAATGTTTTCGCGGCAATTGTCATGGTGACACAGATATTTCCGTTTTGAATTTTGGAAAGGGGTTTTGGTTTTATTTTGCTGTTTTTTTTTTTTAAATCCCCAAAAAATAAATTTCATCATTTAACGGAAATTTCTGTTAGGATTAAAAGTTTTTATTTATACATAATTTTTGTTATTAATTGGATTTAGAAAATTAAAAACCTTAATTTAATGTCGGGTTCTTGTTTATATATTATTTATTAAAAAAAAAAAACGAGTATGAAGATTGATGTGGAATTTCACAATATTATGAAATTATGATCTATTTATTGGGCTAACAAATTTTAGAAGGTTTTTTTTCGAATTAATATGAGTATAATAAACGTAAGAAAAAATAAAATAACAAAAATTCCATTAAATGTTTTTTAGTTAGATCGTTAATTTTATTATTTATTTATTTACGTTTACTTTGCAAATTTTGTTATTATTGCTTTTTAAAGGGATTTCAAATGACATTTGCAAATATTTTATAAACATTTCTCAAGAGTTTTAAATATTAAATAGTAAAATAAAATTTATTGAAAATTTTACGTACACAAAAAAACATTTGTTTTAAATATTTAATAGTTAAATAAAATTTATTAAAAATTTTACGTACACAAAAGAAACATTTCTAACCACCACCTTACCACCAATCCCGCAGAGAAATGGCCACGCACGGCGAATGGACACCTGAGCACCGCCGGAACGACAGCGACGGTGGCTTTTATGCGGCGCGAGAAGATCTACATTGGGCACGTGGGCGACTCGGGCATTGTGCTGGGCTACCAGAACAAGGGCGAGCGCACCTGGCGCTCCCGCCAACTGACCACCGACCACAAGCCGGAATCGCTGGCGGAGAAGACGCGCATTCAGCGGGCCGGCGGAAATGTGGCCATCAAATCTGGAGTGCCACGGGTGGTGTGGAATCGTCCAAGGGACCCACTGCATCGTGGGCCGATCCGCCGGCGTACTGTGGTGGATGATATACCCTTTCTGGCGGTGGCCCGTTCCTTGGGGGATCTCTGGAGCTACAATTCGCGCTTCAAGGAGTTCGTGGTTAGTCCCGATCCCGATGTCAAGGTGGTCAAAATCGATCCCAGTACCTTTAGGTGAGTGTTTTGGTGGAATCTCTTGATGATCCTTGATGTTAATCCTTGGGTGAAACCCATTTTAGATGCCTCATCTTCGGCACGGACGGCCTTTGGAATGTGGTGAGCGCCCAGGAGGCGGTGGACAGTGTGCGGAAGGAGCACATGATTGGAGAGATCCTCAACGAACAGGACGTGATGAATCCCAGCAAGGCGTTGGTGGATCAGGCCCTCAAGACCTGGGCCTCCAAGAAGATGCGGGCGGACAACACGTCCGTCGTAACTGTGATACTAACCCCGGCGGCCTCCCACAACAGCACATCCAATCCCAATATTCGACAAGATTCCCGACAAGGCCAAACCGTTGTGGATCCCGAAGTGGATGTGGAACTCCTGCTGGAGGCGGAGGAGGAGGAGGACGACGAGGAGGACAATCTGCCAGTGGATATTGAGAACAGCTGTCCCGCGGAGTTCCTCATCGAGGAGGAGGAGTATCATCTGGATACGCCATACAGTGCCTTGGCCAAGCGTCATTTGCCGCCGGAGCCGTATCGTGATTTCGATTACTATGCCCTCGACGAGGATGAGACGGAGGAGGAGGACCCGGAGCCGGATCACGATCACGAGCAGGAGATTGGCGTAGAGCTGCCCCTGCAACAGAACTGGTTCCGGCCGCGGAAAACGTGGCGCAAGTCCACCATCAACAACTCGTGGACCGGGGAAACGGAAACGGATCCCGAGCGCGTTCCCCATCCCCATCCCCAGGCGGATGCGCGCACCAGCTCCTCCTCCATGGGCCTGTACTCCCATGCCGGCATCGACAAGTGTGCCATCTATGGCAATTCCATTGCCCCGCCGCTGGAGCAGCCCTTGGAGAGCAGCTACAGCTTTGCCGAGTCCTACAACTCGCTGCTCAACGAGCAGGAGGAGCTGGAGCAGGCCCGCTCCCGTTCGGTGGCAGCGGCGGCGGCTGCAGCAGCGGCAGCATCCTCATCGACGGCTGCCACGTGCAGCGTGCAGGAGATGATCCAGGAGCAGCAGCACTACCAGCAGCAGGAGGGCTACTCCCTCACCCAGCTGGAGACGCGCCGGGAGCGGGAGCGAGTCTCGCAGGAGTCCTGGCAGGAGCAGGAGCCGGAACCTACAGAGCAACCTGCGGAGCCTCAGCAGCCACAGATACAGCCGGTGGAGCTGCTCGAACTGGATGCCCTGCTGCAGCAGGAGCGGGCAGAGGAGGAGCAGGTGGCCCTGGAGCAGCTGCAGCAGCGGGAACAGCAGATGGAGGTGGCCAGCAGCAGCAGCAGCAGTTCCGGTGGTCAGCAGGAGTTCAGTGACTTCAGTTCCGATCCGCCCAGTTGGTTGCCCGAAGAGAAGGAGACGGCAATGGAGCTAGAAATGGAGTTGGAGCAAGATCTGCAGGATAACGAAGTCAGTTCCACGCTCCCCGCCACGCCCACCCAGCAGATGGAGGTGCCCAAGGAGGAGCAGGAGCGGGAACGGGCCGAAGCCAAGCTGGAGAAGCCGGCACTCGTGTCTGTTCTGGAAACCGTGACCGAGACGCGCAAAGAGGATACCCATGCGGTGCACTACATCTTCGAGAAGATCCAGAAGCACCAGGAGACGGAGATCTCGCCAGTGGCAGTGGTCAATCCTGTGGCCGCCGCTAACTCCGCCTCCACTTCATCGTCATCTTCCACCTCCACCTCCCTGGCACTGGGCGCCACTGCATCCAATCCCCGCATCCGCCAGATGCGAAGATACCGCAACGTGCCCAACGAGAACCACCAGCACATGCAGACGCGACGCCGTCAAGTGTTCAAGCACGCCAAGCCCAAGTCCTTCATCGGCGGCAGTGCAGCAGCGATTGTGGCCTATGGTGATGGTGGCAGTGGAGCCTCGGGAGGAAATGGAAGCGGAGCCAGTGCCGCCACCAATCCCTCCGAAGCGGGAGCCGGAGCTGGAATTGTGGGTGAGGGCAACTCCTCGTCGGCGAGTCGCCGCAGAAGCGTCAATGTCAATGCGGTGGCCAGTTCAAGCGGAAGCAACGGTCCCGGTCCCGCCTCCTCCTCCTCCAGCTCCAGCTCCAGCTCCATGACCCGGCGCAGTCACAGCCTCACGCAAGGCGGCGGCGGAGTCAGCAAGCGACAGTTGCGGAGCAGTCTCTGCAGCCTGGGCCTGGGCCTGGACATGACCAAGCGGACGCTGCGCACCAGGAATGTGCCCATAGCAACGGGTGGTGGTGCGGTGGCCGGTGGATCGGGTGCGGTCAGTGGAGCCACACCAGCCAATCCCAACTCGAGCAGCACTCCCCGTCCCGTATCGGGGAGTGTGCGTCGCCTGAAACGCAGTCACGAGGATCGCGAGCAGCGAAGAAGCCTGAGGAGCAGCGCCGGCGGAGGAGGAGGTGGAGGAGTGGGCGGAGGCGGAGGTGGAGGCGGCGGAGTGGGCAGTCCAGCCAATGCCAAGCCCAACCGCCTGCAGGCCTGCAATGGAGCCATCTCAGCCAGGCCCCCGCCCTCGCCCAAGAAACTAAATGCCGCAGTGCCCACCCTGGCCATTGGAACGAGGGCATACACGGCGGCCCTGGCCGCGGCAGCGGATCACCTGAACAAGAGGTGGTCCCTGAGGAGTAGCAGTGGCGGGGGAGGCGGAGGAGGAGGAGGCAGCAATAACAGCCTAATCACCGCCATCAGTTGCTACAGTGCCAGGAGCAGAGCGGCTGCAGCAGCAGCAGCGGCGGCAGGTGGAGTGGGAGGAGGAGGAGGAGCAGCGGGAGCTACTGCAGCTGGAGCTGGAGGAGCAGGAGCAACTGTCACTGGAGGAGCCACCGCCATGAGCCAGGCCAGCCGCCGGCGCTAAGAGCCGGGAGGGGCGGCAGGGAGGAGAGCGAGCAACTTGCAAGTACAAATCCTAAGCAACGGAAAACCTAAAACCTAGTTCTACAAATCCAACCAAGAAACCACGACGACGACGACGACAAAATTAAGACACATTTTTGTACACCCCAAAATCACGAGGACGGATTGCAGCGTTTTAAATGTACATAGAGTAAACCCGATTCCCCACAGAGATCCCATAGAAGATATATCGCATATATTGTATAGATATA
>JAJJHY010000307.1:148647-161460 GCA_021224005.1 Drosophila setifemur
GGGAAGGGGGTAAGCCAGACGATATGGCTAAATTGAAATTTGAACGCGTTTGCATGAGTTTATTTTTCGTTCGAGTTCTGAGTGCTGCCCTCCCAGGGTTTTCCATTGTGGCTTATTTATAAATTATTTATATAACTCAGCCAGAGCTTCTGTTCCTTTTTTTTTGTTGTTGTTGTTGTTTTTTTATCGCACTGCTGCAACGAAACTAAGAATCAGGGTCATGGGCGTAGATGGTAAAAAATGGGGTTTTCATATTTCTCAAGCTCACAGAATTTTTACAAATTTGGTGGTTTTAAAGGGATTTCTAAAATTTTAATTTTGGGCACGTTTTTGTTATTTCTATAAAATTTTGAGATGTGTTAAATTATAAATAGAAACTTTATTTATGAATACAGATTTATGGCGTATATTTTAAAAGGTTCTATAAGTAACACAATCTTGGATATAGAAATAGTGAAATTATATTGTTCTATTTTTATTAGAATGAATGTATCAAAATCGTATAAAATACAACATTGTAGTATCTTTATTTAAAGTAAAAGCATTATTTTTAAATCGACTTTCCCTTGTAAATAAAATTACCACTTATATAAATAAAAGTTGATTTTATAAAGTGAAATAACTCCGATAACTCCTCCTTATTTTTGTTTCGACCAAAATCCAATTACGCCCTTTTTTTTTAGTTAGCCGACAAAAAAAGGCTTTCCCCTTGTCTAGCAATAATTAATGGGTTATTCATTTTAATTGCAATTACCATGGCATTAACTAACAAACTCTCGCGTTTTCTTCCGTATCTGTTTTCTGTTTTTTGCGCAGAGCGAACAACAACTGGCAGACGAACTTCGCGTCGATCAACAAGTCCAATGACAACTCGCCGCAGACGAGCAAGAAGCAGCGGGACTGCGGGGAGACGGCACGCGATAGTCTGGCCTATTCCTGCCTCCTCAAGAACGAGCTGCTCGGATCGGCGATCGACGATGTGAAGACCGCCGGCGAGGAGCGCAACGAGAATGCCTATACACCGGCGGCCAAGCGGAGTTTGTTCAAATATCAGTCACCCACCAAGCAGGTGAGTTTCTTTCTTCTATATCTACACTGATACAAATTCTCGGGGGGCTTACATCTAATTTGTAAAATAATATTCAGGAGAAAGTACAATATATATATCTAAATTAATTAATAATGAAGAGGTAGAGAGGTTCGTGTCCTTCAGTTTTTCACAACAAAAATACTTGGGTAGAAGTAAAGACCTGATTAAATGCTTCTGATATATGTATTTTCTGAGTGTATGAGAAAATCGGTGGGAACTTGTCTCTAAGCTGAAAATTTCAGGTCATCGCATTTGACTTTTGATTGAATCTCATGGATCTCATTGTGTGCTGCAGAATGCATTTAATTGAATTTGCAGTCGGTGCTAATTGAGGTTTTCTTATATGAAATGCTACTCGAAAAGTTGAATAACCCCCGCAAGATCAGAGATCGTGGGATATATTTCACGAAGAAATTATTGCTTTGTAATAATTGTTCAGTTGTTATATATTTTGATGAGGAAATTGGGTACTCTTTCGTTTAATCCAAACAAATATATATATATAATACTAGTTACATTTTTTAAACCAGTTAATTTTGGCTTTTTAAATCTTACAAATGTGTCACTCTTTTATTAATAATTTTTTAATAGTGATTCATTTAGTCAAAAGAAATATATATAATAATAGTTTAATCTATGGCTTAAAAAAATGTGTCACTCTCTTAATTATCACATTTTATTTTACTATTTATATTTATATTAAGGTTTCCCTTAAATGATTCAGAATTTTTTTTTAATTTTCTTATAACAATTTCCTGCTTTTAATTTATTTGTTTAAATGTTTGTCCCCCCTTTTTCTGAGTACAATTTTTGTGCTCATTTTGTGAGTTTTCCTGATCGAAAAAAGAAAACCCCTTTGCCGGTGTTTTTCTTGATTTTTCTCTGAAAAAGAATAGTCGTCCGTATTCTATTGATTTGGAAACCGGTTTCTATTGTGAAAAGTCGCTTAAGAAAAGTTGTTGGACCAAAACTACTGCCATGGTGATCTGCTCTCCGAGGTTAACACACTCTTTCTTTGATTCGTGACGATTGCTAACGTGTTTTGGGATCTAACCATCCATCCATCCATCTGTCCGTCCGTCCGTCCGTTGTCTTTCTGTACATATATAGGAGGTAGCCATATATATATTTATGGATCTCGCTGGCTGGATTCCGGCAACTGTACGCATTTATGGCCATGTAATTGCACAGCTATATATATAGTTAGCTATAGTTATATATAGTATATATATGGTGTTGCCATCTTTGGACTGATTGTTCAAGTGTGTGGCTCCAAAAGTCAAACAAAAATGGATAAATAATAGGAAAACAAAATGGAAAGATACACAACGCAAGCCAAAAAAAAAAAAGAAATAGGGAGCCGATGCCACTTGTCATTAGATTTGAGATTTTGTTGTTTGCCACGCCGGTGATCTCTCATCATCACCATCATCATCATAATTATTATTATTGCAGACCTGACATATCTGCTTGCTTATCAGATTTATGTTGCCTCAATTGCCCCGGCGGAGAAATGAATAATGGAAAAATAAATAAACGTGTGGGGCACGTCCGCTGCTCGTTGACCGTTGCCAGTTGCCAGTTGCCTGTTGGCTCTTAGCTTTGTTGGTTGTATTGTTTATTATATTTTGCTTTGACTGATTTTTGACAGTTGACACGTTGCCACCAGCAGAAGCATCAGCATCAGCATCAGCCAGCAGCAGCAGCCAACAAAAATAATTCCAAAATAAAAAAAGAAATCCATCCGTTGGAAACAAATAACTCAGGTTCAGCTATGAGAAACTTAAAAAAAAAACCAAACACAAATAAAAAACCAAACACACGCACTCTCTTCAAATAAGACAACAATTTTTGTAATTATTTACTTCACACCGATTGAGGGAGTACTCTATAAATTCTGGGTATTTCTTTGTTTTAATAAAGGAAAATAAATCGGTGGCAATTAATTAAATTACATTTTGTATTTTATAGGGGAAAGTTTTTTGTAAAATTCCATATTTGTTTAGTAATTTTTGAAGGCAAATATATCTTTGTTTAAATAAAGGAAATAAATCGATGGCAATTAATTAGAAAACATTAGGAGAATGTTTTTTAAAATTTCATATTTGTTTAGTAATTTTGAAAGGCAAAGATATTTCCAGTAAATGTTATATTTAAACAGTTGAAAAAATCAATCAATCTATTCCGATTTTAAATTCTTCAGTAGTTTAAGGTAGTCCTATAAAAAGTTGAACTAAATAAAGAAACAATAAAGATATCAATCTTCCATCGATTGAAATAAGTTTCTATACACTTTGTTTTTACTTTCAGTACTCACGATTAATTTAATATTATTAAATATATACCAAAACCAAGTTAGTACCTAAATAAATATGCTCCACGGTAGAAATTAGGGTATAATGTGAATTATTAAATGAAAGAAAGGCAACTTGAAGTGCTTTCGGACTGTGGACCTGGAATGCCCGCAGCATTCGCAATCTTCAACTACTACTTCAGTGGTCTAAAACGACACTCGAGTCAATAGAGAGGAGGAGATCTCTGGGGTCTTTGTGTGCTCATTTTCATTACCATGTCCAGTCCGAAACTCTTTTACTTCGTTGATTAATGGCGAGTGGGTTTGGGGTTTGCTCTTTTTGTTTTTTTTCTCTCGATCGGTTTTGGGCCTAATGGGACATTTGGCAATTGGCAACTGTCGAATGGTGGTTTGATTTTGCGTCCCCCAGCAATTACTCACCTACAAAATCGCTGGCCATTCATCTACATCACGCCCACACAATTAACACGCATACATTTGGGTCTGGGTTTGGGTTTGGGTTTGGGTTTGGGTTGGGGTTTGGGTTGGGGTTCGAATTGGGGGCCACTCCCTCGTATTTATTATATTTTCTCCTGTTTTCTGTGGTCACAACAAACAATATGTAATTCAATTATGTGCGGTCGCAAAGTTATTGTCATAAATTATGTAGAGGGGGGAGTTGTTTTTTTTTTTAAATAATTTTACAAATGTAGTTTGAGCTGTAAGTGTGGCCCAAAATATATGGTCTCAACACTTCTGTTTTGATTGTTTTTTTTTTGGTTTGAGGTTCATTGAGGCGTCAAGATTGTGGATTGTGGAATGTCTTGGTTATTGTAATGAATGGTCAAGCATTGTCTAGGAGAATTCGTGGTTAGATGAAACATATAGCAAGGCTTTAAATCAAACATAAAACAGACAGCATTAATTGTAGTTCTTTGAAATTTTTAATTGATTTTGGTTCTTGGAAAGTTATAAACAAGTAAGAAAAATAAGAACAAAACAAGTTGAGTGCAAGTTAGAACTATAAAATGTTCAAGAAATTAGAAACACTACTATATAGTTAATTTCATTAAATTAAATTTATTAATTGTGTGTTTTAATTGACCATATTCTCCACTCAAAAATAAATGCATATTTATTAATTTAAGTAGCATTTAAAATGAAATCATTTTCTCCCTAGTTTATAGGTAGTTAAATGATAATTCCGAATCCACAACTCCAACCCAAAAACCCTTAAAACTCCATAATCAAAATTGCTATAATTTAACACCCCTTACAGCCCGCAGGTGTCGTGCACCTGTTAGCCTGCTTTTATTTAGTTTTAACACAAATTTATTTTCATCGTTCGTCGGTCTTCTGGCCATTTCGAATAGCCATTAAGGGGAATTATAGAAAAGAGACTCGGACTCGGACTCGGACTCTCGTCCGTAGTTTGTTTTTGTGTTGTCTCGATTTTATTGTTATTTTATAATTATTAATTTATGCAGCAGACATTTGCATTAACATCGCATTAGTCCCAGGCTATTCCGGCTTAAGTTAAGTTAAGTTAGGTTGCTCCGATCCAGCGATGGCAGCGACAGGTTCAACATTACCATTAAGCATGGGTTCCTCCACTCCCCTTCCCCCCTCCCCCTCCCCTCCGCTCTGCTAGTTTTTACTTTGATTTTAACCCTTTGTTGGCCAAGTCTTTGCTGAAATCACGATCTTGCCGTTCTCGCTGCTGGTTGGCTGTATATTTGTTTAATTTATAAGCTTGCCTCCAAGCGCCGCCCACAAGCCACAAATGAAATTAACAACAACAAAAAGAAGAAAAAAACACATACACAAAGTAAAAATAAAAGAACAGCCTCAACAAATGCCGGCCGGCAAGTTTTTTTTTTTTTATTATGTTTTTTTTTTATTGGCATTTTTTAGCAGCTCGCATTTTTGTCTTTTGTCTGGTGTTTGGTGGCTCTTGCTGAGCGGAATGAATGAATGATGTTTATTGTACCCAGACATGCCTTACTCTACTGAAACGCACTGTACCGGGCAGATGCGAATTTTTTAAAAACATAATATGAAGATTATTTGTTCTTGTTGTTCATAGAACAGAGTTAGTTGTGTTAATTAAATAAGATTCTCTGTCTGTCTGTCTGCTGGTGACAAATTCAAAGGCTGAGAAACTTGGACAAAATAAACCCGAAAACAAGGTTAAAAGAAATCAGTTAAAAGCACATGGTTTTTTGTTGTTGTTGGTAAAAATAAAAAAAACTGCTGTGTGTGCGATTTTAATCAACGGGTTAGGTACAAGTTGTCGGATTTCCTTTTGCCATTTGTCAGAGGTTGCTACTGCCCTCCGATTCCCCGATTGCCCCTTCTTATTTTGTTTTGGTTTTAACAATTGAATTTCTAATAGGCTTACCTCCTGCTCCTCTATTTTTTTGTTGTCGTCGCTCTGCATGGCTTCGAAAAAACATTTAAATTTAATGGCAGTGGCTTGAACGCTTTATAGATATAGACAAAAAAAATAGGGGGCCACGCAGCTATTTTAACTGCTTTTTGGTTTTGTTTTTTTTTCTTTTTATGTTTTTAATTTTTTTTCAGCAGAAAATGGGAAGCAAAGACCTCAAAGACAAAAATGAGCCATTAAATTGTTGGACTCTTTTCCTTACCTTATTTTTTTTTTTTTTTTGCGAGAGTGCAAAGTGACCATTAAGGGCCCAGCACACGCACGTAATATCCAGCTTTATCCCCCGTTCCTTGTCCGAAAAAAATACATATAATAAAACCCCTCGCCAGTAATTAAGTTCTGTTTGTCTCATCTGGTTTGAGTTTCGAGCAGCGTCTGTCTGTTAATTGAATTAAATGTTTAATTTTGTTAAACGAATTAAAAGCCCTGGCATGACGTCAAGTGCGTTGTTGTTTTTGGATGGGATTGGGAAGTGGTGACCCCCCAGAGTAACTCCAACTCCAACTCTATTTTTGTTTTTATTATTTCTCCCTATCTGCTTATACCACTCGAAAATTATATACGAGGTGCAGTTGCTGGAATATATATATATATATATATATGTTTGTTTATTTGCCGGGATGTTTGCTCACTTTATCTTGGATTTAGCGCGGTTGACGCGAACCTGACCAAACCCATTCTCATGACAAATGCGTTTCGCTGAAAATTTGGAAACTCAGCATATGAGTGTTTCGTATGCAACATATCAGCGATTGTGTTCCTTAAAAGGGTATAACTGGTAGAGTTGGTAGTAAAATCAAATTCAAACGAAGAAAGGCATTCGAAATATATCCCCCCAATCTAACAAGAAACTCTTTTTTTGTTTCTCTATAATGTGAAAAATTAATTCACTTCCTGGTAAGAGTTTTGCATTTGAAATGTATTCAATTTCAATTGTATAATTTCCAGAGAAAGTCGCCCTGTTTCTCTGACCCTTTTCTATATTAATTTGCATTTGTATCTCTTAACTTTTCCTTACATATTCTCAAAGTTTCCTTTAATTTCCATGAACTACCTTTATATATATCTTCTCCGGTTGCATTTCTTTGGCACGCACGATCCCAATTTGATTTCAATGGGTTTCGCTCGCCCTCCAACTCCTCCTTCACTTTACGCACTTAAAATGTAATTTGTTGCATAAGAGCGTTAGGGGGGCGTTTGGGGAGGGGGCGGGGCAGCTGACAGACTGGCCCTTACGCATATGCTTAACACACTTCTCGGCTCGGTTCGTCTCTGCCCGCATTTCCTAGGCAAACACAACAATAGCGGCGACAGAGGAGCAGAGTTCAGTTCCCAGCCAAGCGGAATGCGTGCCAAATGCGAATTGTAAATTTATACACTAAAAAAAAAGAATAGTATATATCTTACCAATCAAAGGAAATTTTAAAAGAAATCAAATAGAAATTTTTGGGAGGTAATTTTATGAATAAATAAAATACTAAAATGTTGAGAAATTATTCAGTTTTTGTGAATTAAAAGAAAAGTTATATTTTTCTAACGATTCCTGGAAGCTTTTCCTTTAAATATATAAATACTAATTAAGAGTTAATAATAATAAATATGTTACCAATCAATGATTAAGTTAATTTCGAAAGGAAAAATAATTACAACTTTGAAAATGATTATTTGAGGGAGGTAATTTTATGAATATTTATAAAATAAAATACGAAAATGTTGAGAAAATATTAAGTTTAGTAAATTGTACAAAAGGTTATATTTTAGTTTTCCTTTAAAATAAAATAATTCAAATCAAAGATTTAGGAAATTTCAAAAGGAAACTTAAATGATTATTTGGGGGAGGTAATTTTATGAATATATAAAATATAAAATGCTAAAAATATTCAGTTTATGTAAATTTATCGAAACGTATAATTTTTGTAATGATTATTTTAGTTTTCCTCTAAAATAAAAATACTTTTTGATAGTTTTCCACCGGCGAAACGAATTTCCTTTCACTGTTTCCATTGATCAACTAATTGTTTGTGAATGCCCAGCGAAGGTGGAGGCGAAAGGGGGTTAGTGGGGAAGGGGGGTAGCATTGTGGGCTTACGGCCGTAGGTTTTAGCACCGTGGCGTTAATTGCCGAACGCCAAGTACGCGTCCCGCAAACCAAACACCAAACACTGGACCCACACCGCTCCACTCTCCGCTCCGTGCGCTCGAAAATATGTTTTTCCCCATTGTTGATACAGTTGGAATAGATTTGCTTTGGCAATTTCTTGCTCGGCTGCAGCGACCGACCTCAACTGGAGCTATTAGTTAATTGGGGAGGGAGGGGGTATCTCCTAACTACTACCTAGTATCTTGTTATCTCCCATCTCACCATCTGTTTTCTTTTTTTGTATCTTTCAGGACTACAACGGCGAGTGTCCGTATTCGCTGTCCCCGGTGAGCGCCAAAAGCCAGAAGCTGCTGCGATCGCCCCGCAAGGCCACCAGGAAGATCTCAAGGATTCCCTTCAAGGTTCTCGATGCGCCCGAGCTGCAGGACGACTTCTATCTGAATCTGGTGGACTGGTCCTCACAGAATGTCCTGGCAGTGGGTTTGGGCAGCTGCGTTTACCTCTGGAGCGCCTGCACCAGCCAGGTGAGTGTTGGGAATATACCACCACCCAAAGAGTTGACTTATCGTTGAATTCCCTTTCCGCAGGTCACCCGCCTGTGCGATCTCAGTCCGGATGCGAACACGGTGACGTCGGTGTCGTGGAATGAGCGGGGCAACACCGTAGCCGTGGGCACCCACCACGGCTATGTGACCGTGTGGGATGTGGCGGCCAATAAGCAGATTAACAAGCTGAACGGCCACTCGGCACGGGTGGGAGCCCTGGCGTGGAACAGTGACATCCTGTCCAGTGGATCGCGGGACCGTTGGATTATTCAGCGGGATACCCGGACGCCCCAGCAACAGTCGGAGCGCCGGCTGGCGGGGCATCGGCAGGAGGTGTGCGGATTGAAGTGGTCGCCGGACAACCAGTATTTGGCCAGCGGCGGCAATGACAACCGCTTGTATGTGTGGAACCAGCACTCGGTGAACCCGGTGCAGTCGTACACGGAGCACATGGCGGCGGTGAAGGCGATCGCCTGGTCGCCGCACCACCACGGCCTCCTGGCCAGCGGCGGCGGGACGGCGGATCGCTGCATCCGCTTCTGGAACACGCTGACCGGCCAGCCCATGCAGTGCGTGGACACCGGGTCGCAGGTGTGCAACCTGGCCTGGTCGAAGCACTCCTCGGAGCTGGTCTCCACGCATGGCTACTCGCAGAACCAGATCCTGGTGTGGAAGTACCCCTCGCTGACCCAGGTGGCCAAGCTGACCGGCCACTCGTACCGCGTCCTCTACCTGGCCCTCAGTCCCGACGGCGAGGCGATCGTCACGGGTGCTGGGGACGAGACGCTGCGCTTCTGGAACGTGTTCAGCAAGGCGCGCAGCCAGAAGGAGAACAAGTCGGTGCTGAATCTGTTCGCCAACATCAGATAGAGGGCGGGGCGGATGCATCCGCCATCCACCATCCAAGGGAAGACTGAGCGAGGCGCCAAAGGCAACCACACATAGATAACAACAAATTATGCAAGCAAGCAACAAAGCGAGCACCAACCACCAACCACCACACACCCAAATACGAGTACTAACCAACCAACCAACCAACCCCAAGCCACTAATCCAGCTAAATACTAAAAAAAAGAAAAATAGTAAGGAGTATCTGCAGATCGTTAGCAAATTGTAATTGTTGCCACTAAATAACAGCAACCGCAGCAATAGTCTAAACAAATCTAAGTTAAGTTCTCTGTATAGACGTTTATTAGGCAAGCAATTATATAGGAATCGGCAATCGCAATCTTTGAGAGGAAACTATGAAATCGAGAGAAAGATCGAAAAAAAGAAAATGTATCAAGAACTGAACTGAAATGAAGGAAACACACAACATGATGGACATAACAGAAAAACTAAGTCTCTTTAAATTGTAACTCGTAAATGTAAACTAAACTCTAAGTTATGTTGTTTTGGTTTTCTTTCATTTTTTTTCTACACCTAAACTTAAGACAGATTATACAGATTATATATATATTATATATTAACATATATTTTTTTGCTTAGCCCATAAGTGACTTCATTTCTCGCAATCACAGACATACACACACACATGCACTCACCTGCAGACACAACAAAATCTATGTATATGTAATAAATTTATACAATTTCAAAATGTCCCCCAAAAAATGTTGCGACTTTTTCTTGATTTTGATTTTGATTTTTGAACAGCCCAGCCGAGTTGTGAACCCCGCGAATCGGTTAAGGCGGCTTGTTTAAGCGGAGACTCGAACCGCGCGGTTAAGCTGCGGCTGAAAGCTCGACTTTGACCGTGAAACCTGCAGTGGCGAGCTTTTAGTCCGAAATCTTCGTGGTTTCGGGGGCGTGGCCAGGGGCGTCGAAAGGGACTGACCAGGGGGATTTATTTAAACGTACTTATTAAAATCAATCAAAGCTTAAGATTTAAACAAATTTTTAAGCTGAGAAATTTTATTAAATAAAATAATGCAAATATATAGACTGTTTTAAAATAATAACACAAAAGTTGTTATAAAATATCAATTAATGTAATGATTAAAAATATTATGAAAAAGAACGCGACAAAATACAGGTGAATGTATTTTAAATTTAATACATTTAAGCATAATATTAATTCATTTTTAATAAATTCGTAATTGCACATCTAGATTTTTTGCAAATTAATTTATAAAATTGCAACAAAAAGTATTTAGAAATGTTTTATAAGACATTTTGAAAATAATATATGTATGTACATATACATAATGAATGATTACGAAAATTAAGCACAACAAAATTTAAATTTAAACACCTTCAAGTTTAATAGTAAATAAGTATGGGGACCCCCTTTTGTGTACGCCTCTGCACCGGCTGCAGCTTCCGTTGGCGTCAAGCTTCTAGTCCGTCCGTCTTGTTTTTTTGTTTTTGTTGTTGCTGCTGTTGTTGTTGCTGTAATTCGGCTTCTTGGCTGCTGCGCTGCGGCGACGTCGGCTTTTCAATTTCAGTTATTTTTTTTTCTCCGATTTCTGCTGTTGGCCAGGCCACAGTCAGAGCCATAGCCACAGTCAGAGCCACAGTCGCAGCCACAGCCAAGTCCAAGTTTAACAGCGCTCGCCGCGCCAGAATCAAGTTCAGTTGCGACGCAAACGCGTCGCGGAAATGTTTGGCCGCAGCATAACCGTCCCTAGAAAGAAGATATAATATATATATATATATTCACTACACAATTCACAATTTTCGAACCGCCGCCGCCGCCGTCCTGCAAAAGTCGGATTTCGGGTCCTTCGGACACACTCGATTCGATATATAACATATATACTCCAGAACCCGTTTAAAAATATTTACATAAATTTCGCTGTCCGCTGCCAGGTAAATCCAGGATATTTTTGAAAGCAAAGCTCTTTCGTTGTTTCGTTTTTTGTTGTTGTTTTTCTGTTGTTGTTGTTGTTGTTGTGGTTTTAATGTGAAGTGCAGACACGTGTCCTTGATGTGATTCCTGCTACGGCTGCTCCTGCTGCTGCTGCTGCTGCTGCTACCTTTTGAAGGTCATTTTACGCACGAAGGCCATGCCGAGGGTGGTTCCCCGGAGGGGGGGAGGCGGGGGGTGTTCGGTGCGGATGTGGATGTAGATGTGGATGTGTAAGGAGTGAGGGTGGCTACTGGGTGGCCCAAATGTCAAAAGGTGAAGGCAACCCACCGGGCGTTGGGGGCGGCCTTGCGATGGACATAAAGCTCTCCATCCTTTCGCGCAAGGATACAAAAAAAAAAAAAAGCGCCAAGGTGAGAACGTAATCGAATTCAAGGAAGCCCAGCAATGTGGCGGCGACTAGATTCCATCTGGGGATTTGATTCGATAATGCCAAGGATTTGAAACAGCCAAAAGATAATCGGACGGAGCAGGCAAAGATTATTGCAGTCGAAGGCGGAAGTGAAGAATAAAGTCTTAATTATTTCTTAGCATTTCACAAAGAATTAATTTTAATATCATTAATTTGTGGAAGAAACGTTCAAGGAATTAGTTACACAATTAAAATAAGGGGAGAAATAGAGGAGAAACAATTTTTGGTAAGAAATTTCAAATGTACTTAATTAAAAACAATTTATTTGGATAATTAAATAAATCAGAAGAATAAATTCAGAGATTCTGTTGTAGTTGCTGTAAATATTTTAATACTTATTTTAAAATGAAAAAATATAACAATTACACCATAAAAAATTTTTAAATTTTAAATTAATGAATTATTCAAATAAATTCAATTCTCCTGAATTGTAAATTAAATTTTCCCCATGGATAATTCATAGAAAATAAAACAAAAGTGAATAGAATTTCTTGAAAGGGAAAATAGGAACAAGATATCTGTATCTAATCTAATTTAAACGAATCCAAGATTATGATGACATCTTAGACTTGGCACCCACCGAACCGCACCTTTATGTACGAGTATCCCATAACTAAGAAGATATGTACCTCTCCAGCAGAACCCTTGGCATTTGGCCAGCATTTGCATGTCAAACACTCGGACTTGTGGACATAGACCAAAGGCTATACGTGTATCTATTGGATCTATGTATCTGGGCAACATCATGGTTAAATATTTGAGTGGCCGATCAGTGAGATTTGTATTCCCAAGTCAGCATTTTCGCACATTCATCTGCGAAGACATTACCTCGACAAGTCGCGAAATTTACTCAGCGATTAGCACACGAAGATCACCTGAAAAAAAAATGGAAGGAGGAGGTGGAGTGGGGTGGGTCAGGTGTAAATGAAGGCTGCCCCTCGCTGGGTGTTTTTCATTATTTTTGGCTTCGATTCTAGTTGCCAATTGCGAAAGTCAATAGTTTGTTCTTGGCCAAACTTCCGATGCGGTTTTCCCATCCCCAACTCCCATCCCCCCT
>JAJJHY010000307.1:161830-173082 GCA_021224005.1 Drosophila setifemur
GGAGTTTTTACAGTCCAAACTTTCGAACTTTCAGCCAAAGGGAATTATCAGCATAGGATGGGGTCTAAATAAATTGGATTCCAATTGATATGAATTTCTTGAATTTTGATTTGAATCAAATGGGAATTATCTAGAATTACTTTCTCACAACAAAAATTTACACAGGAATCATAAATAAATAACAATAAATTGCAAGAATACTGCTTAAAAATTTATTTTAAATAGCGATTCTTTCAGGTACAAAAACAAATATAGAAAACATTATAAACATATGAATTCCTTATTAAAAAAAGTAATCCTACAAAATTTATTAAAAGTTAGATAAAATCCGAAATTGGAATCCTATTTTGACTAAAAAAGAAAGAAGAATTAAAACTTCAAGTATTGCTTAAGATCTGCCATTAGCTAGTTTAAACCTACAATTCAGTTATAGGAAGTGTAAAATCCAAAGAAAAACTGTCATGGGAAGTGCTCCCATGATTCCATTTCCCGATAGGGGAAAATGCACATATCATCTAGATTCTGGTCTTCAACTTGACCTGATTACCAGGGGACAAGGACGGACAAGCTTCCTTTATGAGAGCACGTCGGAAGGTCGGTCTCCGGCAATTACAGCGATTATCGGAGGCTGAAGCACTATATAGCATATAGCATATAGCGCGGCCTGTGACAGTCCGGCAATTACCACGTTTCGGCTTCAGCTTCGGCCCAGCACCTGGGGCAGCGGGGCGTGGGGCGGGGATTACAACTTGTTATTGTGGCTCAGAACCAGCAGCGCTTCAGTCTGCGTCTGCAGCGTGACATTCAAAATGCAAACGAGCCGCAAAAACCAGTTTCCGATGCGTCCAAGTGAAGGGCCACAAACAAATTTAAAAGCAACTAAACAAAATAAAGTAACCAACAGAAGATAGCAGGAGATAGTTGGTTGATTGATGATCTCGGATCGAAGATCGAAGATCGCCCTTCTATGTACAAATCGAGATATATATATACGAGCAAGAAGGGGAAGACTCTATGTTGGGCAAATCAAAGTTCAGGCTCTTGGGCCAAGCTTCAACCAAGACCAAGGTTCGGAAAAAACATTCCCCGGGGTTTAATGGCCCCCAAAAACGAGCAACTACAGCCATACTTCCATATCGCGACCTTTTCCCTAACTGAAGTCACCATTTAACAACAATTCACGGGCACTTTGATTTAAAGAATGTGCGCTCAAAAACGTTTTTGTTATCTTTATGGGCGGTTTAAAAGGCTTTTTGGCCTAAAGGCAACTCCGGCTTACAGGAATATATATATTATTATATTGTAAAAACGTTCGTTCGATAGAGTTTCCACTGTAGTTCCGAATTTGATCCGATCCGTTGATCTCTTTCTGCTGACAGTGACAGTTTAAAGCAAATGTTATTGTATCTTATAGTGTGTCTGGGTGCACACAAAAGATCTATAAACGGTTTAAGTATTTCTGAATAATTTGTTTTTGCCTTTGTATTTGTTTATGTTTTTATTTGGGTAGTTGGGTCATTGTACTTGAGGTGTACGCAAAACACACATAAATATGCAAAAATAAAACGCACTGCGGGCTTTTAACGAATTGTTTTCGTTTTCTTTGGCACTGCAGAGAAAAAAAAACAAATAAATCAATTTGATCTTAATATAGGTGTTCTTCATAAAATATCAACACTTTTAAGTATGTAAACTTTGTATTTTTTTTTGTTATTCCATTAAGCTCAGATATGTCCGCAAAAGTAGGAAATCTTCAAAAACTGCATACAAAAAAAGACATTAACTAATTAATTTATGTATATTTAGAATAATAGGTAAATGCCTTTTAAGACCACAGACACCTATTTTTGTCAGTGTGGACAGTGGGGAGAGGAGAGGAAGGAGAGGAAGACCAAAAAAGAAAAAGACAGGGCCCATGGCTTATTATGCCACGAAATTAAAAAGCCAAAAAGCAAAAGCAAAAGCATTGACATTGAAAATTATGCGAACGGTAGATCGCTCGCCTGATAATCCAATCATATATATTCCGAATATACATATGAACATACATACATATGTATATGCATACCGTATAAGAAGAAGACGAAGATGCTTTGATTGCCAATTGATTGTGTGTGGCTATGTTTTATTACGTTCACCGCTAGAATGGCCCGGAGGTAATTGATTATCAATTGTTGTCACTTGTCTGAGCGAATTATTATTGCGAATTGGGATTGATCGGTCCATAAATAAACAGCAATAGCGCAATTGATCTGCGGCGGCAAAGCGAAAATGAACAAATGAATTCGCCATTTGCTGAGTGACAGGCGAAGTTCATTCGATGACAGAGAGCAAGGCTTTGGTATGGGCCTAGGGCGTAGTCTCCCATATTTGCGAGGGGTTGTGGTGTACATGTATAACCATTTACAACAGTATGTGAGCCCCTGTCTGCACCCATGTCTTTCGGTTCCTTTCTTTCTCTCCGCTCTCATACTCCCAGACAAATTGCATACTTCTTACTCGCTCTAACGCACCTTGGGTCAGGCTCCCACGATCTCTCCACCCTCTCCACTCTACACCTGCTCTTCATAATCCAGTTACATCAAAAGAATGAGAGTGACAGTTCCCCCTCCCCCCTGAGCACACCCACACTTGACAATAAGCAATTGTGCAAACAACATAAATACTACTTATAATAAGCGGCCACAATGAGTGTCATCATTAATTATTTTCCCGCTTTACAACCTGAAAAGTGGTGGAACGTGATGAGTCAAATTGTTCCTTGGCCTGCCACTAAAAGTAAAAAATTAATAACGTAAAGTAAGCAGGCACACACACACACACACACACGCGCGCAAGTGGATAAGAAGAAGCGAAGAGAAGAATCAAGCTGCGCGTCAATTTTTTTTTTTACTTTGACTAATTAACAGAGCTGTCGGCGCGGCGAGTTGACCTTCACCTTTTGCGAGTTGGCCAAAAACAAAAGAGGAAGGAGAAGGAGAAGAAGAGGGGCCAAAGAATTGGTAACAAGCTGAGCGCCTCCACCTTCAACTGACCCACAAAATAAAGTCGGCCTTAAAGCCTTCCTGGCTCGCTCGTCATCTGGCGTCGCTCTCCGTTGGGGTAGGTCGCCCTCCCCCGCTCTTCGTTCTCTTCGCGCCTCTCCATCTTCTCCATGCTCTTCGTTTTCCTCATCTCCCACCGGTGGTTCCACCTTAATACCGTTCATTATTAACCATCGCCTCTTATTTTGCAAATTGTTTTCGCTGCCTTCGTTTTTTTTCTATTTTTTATTTTTTATTTTTTATTTGCATTTTTTTGTTTAGGAGCGTTCATTTGTTTTGTGCTGCCTTTTGTTTTGATCGCAGATTTACAGTGGTTCGCGTTAATTAAATTAAATTTGATTTGGATTTGGAAATATTAAATCGCCATTCAAGTAATTAACAACCTATTTATCAAATAGATACTTTCTAAAATCGGTATCTTCAGCTAATATTTTGTATTAATTATTTCGAATTTGCGATCCTAAATTAAATCTCGTATCCTGAAAGTACAAATTATATAAAAAGGTTTTTGTTGTTATTTGTTTGTTTAATTTGTTATAACTAGTTGTTTTTATCAAAAAATTAAAATTAATTTAATCATAAACAATATCTGAACTCTCAACAAGTTTTATATCTAGCATAACAAATATTTGCATATAAAACGTTACTATTACCCATTATTGATATTTATTTTTCGCATTCCCCCGATTAAATTAAGATAAGTTATGCATGAGCTGATGGAACTGATTTTATTATTATTTATGTATCCGAAATGTGAAACATTGTGGCGTCAGAAACACATGTCCAATGGACCTGGCGCCACTGTGCCCCAAAGTTATGGATATTTGATTCTGTTCGCGGCCAGAGGTCAGAGCGGTCCATAGAAATGCAAAATGCGCGAGTTGCGGGCGATCGCCATACTGTGCCATATACCATGCCAAATACCATGCCATACCGGCGGCTAATGATGGCCCACATATCATGATCATGATGGCACTTCGCATCATTATCGCGCCGGCAGCTCACCCAAGCAGATCTCGCTTTACAGACCCCAAAAACAACAAAAACCAACCACGCCTCTTCCTTGTGTGCAACTGTTACTGTATCTCTGCATTGTATCTCCTCCGTTTCCATCCGGTCCATCCAGCTGGCGCCATGAGGGATCCGCTGGTGGTGCTGCTGCTGCTTCTGTGGCTCGGATCGGTGGTGCCTCCCGGCTCCGGGTCCGCGGTCCTCATCTCCGACATGACCATGAGCGTAATGGTGGAGCTCTCCTCGCGACATCCCTTCTGCAAGATGCACACCGACCGGTGAGTCCCCCAAATCTAAGCTTTCAATCAATATTCCATGAACATAATTATGCATGATCAATAAACCAATAAATTAATCAAATTGAAGAAATTAATGAGCATTGATACAAAATTATTTAGAAAAAGGAAATAATAACAATATTTTCAGCTTTCGAAATATATGTCAATATTTTTTAAAATAATTAATTTAATAAAAGATAATAGATCGACCGATTAAAAATGTTTCTTGAAATTGTTTAATTACCTATATTGAATGGAATTAAATTTTCTTTTTTTTGTCACAAAATTTTAAGTTTACTTTTTTTACCATTTCAAATTATATAATTAATTTGAAATATAATTTAAATTCTTTCTAATAACAAATAGAAATAACAAATTATACTCAAATTTAGTTAAAATACAATATAAACAAAAAACAAGAAAGGAAGGCTAGCTTCGGTACCCGAAGCTTAGAATAAACTTGCAGACCAGTTGCCTTTAAACTGTTCTATCGATTGTATGGCAGCTATTGGATATAGTGATCCGATCTTTGGTTTTTAAATTTCTAAAAATTCTTTAATGTCTATGAAAACTGTTTTTCTCAAGAATGATTAATTAATTGTCTTGAAAAACACCAGAGTTATGCTCAATGACCCATTTTCTTCTATCGTTCCTATGGCAGCTATAGGATATAGTGGTCCGATTTTTATGAAACTTTCAGGATATGTTAATATTGCTATTAAAAAGAGTTTACCAAGAAATAAATAAATTATCTTAAAAAATGGCGAAATTTTGGAACTTTTTCCCAATCGTTCCTATGGCAGCTATGTGATGTAGTGTTCCGATTCCGGCCGTTCCGACTTATATACTACCTGCAACAGATTGTAGGGTTGGTGCAAAGTTTCAGCCCGATAGCTTTAAAACTGAGGGACTAGTTTACATAGCAACCGACAGACGGACAGACGGACGGACAGACAGACGGACAGACAGACGGACAGACAGACGGACATGGCTAGATCGACTCGGCTGGTGATGCTGATCAAGAATATATATACTTTATAGGGTCGGAAATGTCTCCTTCACTGCGTTGCAAACTTCTGGTCAAAATTATAATACCCTCTGCAAGGGTATAAAAACTGAAAAAAAATCTCTGATAAATAATCCTTTTTGGTTTTTTTTTGCAGCGGGGATATCCAGCGCATGCTGTTGCAGTCGGATCCGCGTCGCATCCGCCAGGTGCCGCGGGAATCCGTGATGGAACTGGAGGAGGTGTGCCGCCATCAGGGCTCCTACGGGCACGAGTTCCGCGGAGGGCTGGGCTTCATCTACCCGGGAACGAAGTGGTGTGGGCCGGGAACTGCGGCCACCACCTACGATGAGCTGGGGGCCCATTATCGCGAGGATCGCTGCTGCAGGGAGCACGACATGTGTCCGGATGTGCTCAATGTTGGCGAGTGCCGGCGCGGACTGTGCAACCGTGGGACCTTCACCCGGAGCCACTGCGAGTGCGATGCGCGGTTCCGGCGGTGCCTGCAGGCGGCCAATACGGAGACGGCCAACACCCTGGGCGCCATCTTCTACAACGTGGTGCAGGTGACCTGCTTCCAGGAGCGGAGTCCGTGCTCGGCGCACCAGAGGTTCGAGGACTTCTACTACCGCACCGACCACTGTCCCGCCGAGTTCCGGCAGGCCGATCTCTATGTTCCGCCGCACGGTGACAATCTGATAGCCAAGATCCTGTCGCATCCGCAGGGACGCGCCCTGGCCGCTCCCGAGCTCAAGGTGAACGCCCGCCGATGGGGTGTCAAGCTGGCCAGCGTGGGCCTGGCTGCTGTCAATATCCTGCGCGAGGTTGTGCAGCGGCCCCGCCTCCTGTGGGAGAGCCTCCACTCACCGGTCAGCCGGGAACTGCCTCCGCAGCAGCAGAGGAGCCGGGGCGGAGGCGGAGGCTACTACTACGAGCGGCCGGGGTCGTCGTCCTACGGATATGGCGGATATGGGGGCTACGACTCCCGCTGGAGCTGAGGGCGGGGGTCGTCAGTTCCTAGAAGATCGTTCCCACGGGGTGGGTCGATTTTCGCGAGGGTAGGGATTGGGTTTCATAAAATAGTAGGAGGAAAGAGATTTGTGGACAATTCGTAGGTCAGGGTTTTCCGTTTCTAGTTTTTTTTTTACTTTAAAAGGTTTTTGGAAAGGTGTTTTGATTTTGATTTCATTAATTATTATGTACATATATTTATAGGTATTAAAATTAATACTTGTTTTCTACGTTTAAGTTCATAATCAAAATTATGTTTAACTTAATTTGAAGTTTCTAAAAGTTCTAGTCTAAAATTCGAGTTTTAAACAGGGTTTTAATGAGAATAATCTAAAAATTTTGGAAATTATGTTATTAGGAAATGCTTGTTTTTGCCACACCTTAAAAATATTAATTAATTCATAAAAACCCATCTAGAACTATTGGAGAATAATGTTGCCTTTGAGACATCAACAAATTGTGATAAATGAAAAACATAACATATTTCAGTAACTTAATTAATTAATTTAATTTTACCCAAAAAACATATTTTATATTTGCATTGCTGAAGCATTTTCCGGGATTAAAATGTACTTTAGCATAGGGAACACAGAATTGTCCAAGGATTGCTTTCCTTTTAACACATACTCGTACATAGACACAAAATCGACCCGCCCTGCCAGTGGCCATTGGGTATCCGAGTAGTATTAGTAGTATTAAGTCACAGTGCAAGGACTCCAACCAAGGGAGTCCCAGTCATATCGTTAGCGCAAACTTCACCAGTAACTTGCATGTGCATCCTGTTCCTGCATGAGATTGTGCCTGGTTCTAATCGTAGTTATGTTTTTCGGAATCAATAAACTCAACGAGAAAATCCGCATGCCTTCCCCCCTCTCTCTTCTTGCTTCTTGCTCTATCCCCATTCCCTGGGATTTGTCAGAGCTGGATATAACCAAACGGAACAGGAGGAGATCTGCGCCCAGTGGCAGTATCAGCCGTCGGAGAAGTATGTGCCCAGCCAACCGCGTACCTCCTCGTAAGCTGAATCCCCGCCAAAAGAACCAGACCCGCACCCGGATACGATGATAACGATGATGACGACGCTGATCGAAACTCAACTACCAAGATGACGACCCGGACTTGTGGCACTCGGCTCATGGCTCTCACAGCAATGTTGGTGAATCGTATGTGTAACTAGCTAAACAATGATGAAATAACTACAACATCAAGTATCTATATCCTCGACTCGACGCAATTCTTTAACCTGATCACGAACCTGATTCTTGGACCTGAACGAATGCCAAAGATGAACAACCGTCACTCGGAACTTAATCGAAAACAGATATATATATACATATATATATTATAATTTTTGAATGCGTACAAAACAGATCTAGATATATATATATATATATACACACATTAAAGTGCATATGAATAAAAGTATTTACCATATATTAGAGGAAACGCAATGCATTTTGAATTTTAACGAACTTAAGATATTAAGTTTTTGCGGAGGGAATAATAATTATACGAGTATTCAGAACCGAAACGATATATTTCTAAAGATATCTCTACATTAACCTCCCAACGCATTCAATCCGATACGACTGCAATTTTAAGTCCGTCTTGGATCTTTATTATTCGTACAAAGAGCAGGAACTTTCCTTTTTAAGACTTTATTTGTGTTAACTCTTCTTGATTGCGCTTCTCGTCGTTTGCAAATTACAAAAAAGTATCTCTATATCTCTATATAAGGTGTTCTGGGTATTTCAAGAATGGAAATTGGTATTGGTTTATACGAGGCAACTATAGAATCATCATAAGATAGCAGAGGATTACAAAAAAAAAGGGACGTTGGGGGTTTTGGGAGGTATCTGGGATTTCTGTGGTTTTTGGGAAGCACAGGTCGCCAGGATTCGGGATCGGGATCGGGTGTGTTGCTAAAGCTGCTCAGCTGGCAGCTCCTTTAGGCACGCAAGGCCACAAACTGTTGGAACACCTCCAGTATGTGTGTATCCAGATCGGGGGTAAAGAGCAGCGTTTCCAGCGTGCTGCTGTACTTCTGCACTTGTTCGTGGTGCTGCAAGGAATGATTGGGAATGATTATTACGATTATTCGATGGATGGAGAGATCAGAATACTGACCATTAGGAAGACCTGTTGCAGCCGGCCAATGGTCCAGCGATACCAGTCCGTGTCTGGATCCCGGCCATCCGTATCCGAGCGCAGCAGATGCTCGGACAGTATCATAATGAAGCGCTGGAAAACGATCAGGAAGAGCCGCTTCTGGTTAACATTCGCCGCCTCCAGCTTCTCCTCCATGCGCTCCACCACCTGGGATTGGAAAAAACAAATATTTCATTAATATAAATCATATGAAGTTGCATCTATTTATATTTTAGACCCACCTCCTCGGAGGGCTTGTCGTTATGTGTGATGGGCTTTTTCCTCTTGTGTGAGGAGTCATCCTCCGAATCGCTGGATGACGAGTCCGCCTTGGAGAGCTTGTCCTTGGCCTCGCTCAGTTCGGTATCTAAAAGGAAACGGGCCATAAGATATATATGCATATATGCACTGCTAGAAATATGAGGAAACGCACTCAGCTTGATCACATGCTTGTTCATCTTCTTGATGGTCAGATGGAGAATCTCCCAGAGATACATCTTGGTGAACTCGCCGGTCATCTCCTTGGAGAAGATCCATGTGGCCACAGCCGAACAGTCGACGATCTGCAGCTTCAGCAGCTTGTCAATCAGGACGACCATCATCTGCTGGTGCGAGGACCACAGCTCGAATATGTTGTGCAGAATGTAGATCTGGGCCTCCTCCGTCTCGGCCAGGGCCCTGAACACCGAATGGAACTTGGAGATCGCCGCGAAGCTGTGCGAGAACGACTTGGAGCCCAGGTTCAGCAGCGTCTGCACGAACACATCGATCTTCAAAGCGTTGAAGCTGCCATCGGACATCTCCTCGCCGCTGTAGCCGCTGCTGGGTATCTCCTTCAGTATGTTGACCACCTCCTCCGGTGTGCACTTCTGCCGGATGGCCACCACCAGTTGATGGGCCACCGTTGTCCCCGGCAGATTCGCTATGGGAAAAGGGGGAAAGCGGAGAGATTTTCAGTGAGGAAATGATTCAGATAATTTGTCTACACGGTATTGGAGGCGGTTTATATGGGTTTGATGATCTGTATGGTATTTTCTAAATGGATACAGTTTGTAATCCGATTTTTTTTATAATTTTATGGTATTATATATTTATAGAACAATGGTTTTTGCAATGTAATTAATTAATTTTCAAAGAAGACTTCTTTTTAGTTCTTTTTGCGATATAAATTTGTTGTTTTTGGCTTGCAAAGCTTATTTAAATTTGATCTTTGTTGTTAATAATTTAAATGCTTTCAAATTGTGTTAAATATAAATTTAAATCACCGTTAAAAACTCCCTTTAACTGGTATTGCTATCCCTTTCGAGTTCATTTGATGTAATTATAAACTGCTTTCAAAAAATTAGCATAAATAAATGGCTAAATACAGACGAACCACTTTGAAGTTATTAAAACAAAAACAAGTGTTCCTTATTCGGATTTTATATTCTGCACAAATTAATTTAATTATTTCTGGATAAGCATATATATTTTTCTGTATAATGAATCACCTGCCGGTCGAGAGTACCCCATCGAATTGCGATTGCCGTTGTGTCTGCCGAAAGATAGGTGACACTTTCGTTGCAATTCGCATTTCATTGCTTAGACTAGGTTCGGATTGGATTGGTTATGTGGTTCATGGCGTGGAACCAAGCGGCACCAGCACTCCGCCAAGCGCCACATAGAGGAGGAGGAGAGCCACCGTCACCGAACAAATTGAACCACCACAGTGCGGTGCGTTACTAATGACGGTTGTGCTTGGAGCACAAGTCCAACTCCGCCACCGCCTCCTCCACCCGGCCCTCCTCCTTTCTCCTCTAGATTCAGCTCATCCAAATTACATTATAGTTTATTGGCACTTACATCAATTATGTCAAAGTGGCGATGGAAAGGGCTTTATTTACTTATATATTATATTTTTAAGAGCTTATTATGCGACCATTAAAACTGGGAAATTTTTATGGATAAATAATGCGAAACCATTGGCACTTCAATAATTTACGATGTGAATTCACAAATAAAACATTCGTACGTTTAATACACAATAAAATATTTGAAATACTTTGTTTTTTCTAAAATTAAATTTTATAAATCAATTTATTTCGTATCTGAATAATACAAAAATTGATTGAAAATCTTGTTTAAGATTAGTTCATTAACATTTACAGAAAGCCTTTGCAAATATTATATTATTAAAAAGTTAACCTGCCTTTTCTGTTTGATTGGAATGTTAAATTAAAATTTGATAAACTATTTATTTGCATGGCCACTGATTCATAATTTCCATAACCAATGAAACTTTTCTATTTTCCTAAGTATACATTTGCAAATAGAAACCTACATATATCACCATATAGCCACGACAAATAGCAACTGAATTCTCTAGCCATTCATTGCAACGATCTTTGGACAATGTCAATGGTTTTGGGAACTTCTCCCTGTGTCAAGATCATGTGAGGTTTTTGTGCCAAAGTTCGCACAATAATAACAGCTTATTATAGTAGGGGGAAAAAAGTCTGAAGAATAAGTTAAACAAAAATAAATAAAAAACAAAAAACACCTCCCGCTATCGCCTCCAAATGGGTTTACCTACGACCAGAATTAAAAAGATGTTTTCACGGGACTCTGACTTCCAGCTCCAGCGCAAATTGAGCATATCGGATGGGATGGAATGGAATGGGATGGGTTGGGGAAGTACCTCAATCTATATGTATACCACTTAAGACCCCGTCCTCTACTCCACTTCTCTATGCAAACTCTCTAGTTCAATGCTAT
>JAJJHY010000307.1:173113-190503 GCA_021224005.1 Drosophila setifemur
TCGTTCCGTTAGGGGTTATACCTATATCTGCAGCGGGTCATCTGACGATCTCCGGCGGAGAACGAAGGTGAAACCATCGAAATCAGAAAAGAACCCAGCGATGGGTAGGGAGGAGAAGGGGAGGAAACTCCAGCGAAGCGAGCCAAACCAAAACATTTCATATCTCAATGGAAATCTAAGGCATAGTTTGGGCCTAAACGGAGGCTATAGCCACAAAATGAAATCATACTCAAGAAGCACAAAATGTTGAAAAAAACGTGCCATGGAAATTCCTGAAGAATATCAAATACTCTTACGTAGCACACCAACACAAATAAATATGTAAGATATTATGAATGTTAAATATATATCTTAGACATACTTTAAAATGCTTATTAAAGCTCTGACTAATGTCTTAAAGTTTACTCATCAATGTAACAAATTATATTTCAATTTACAAAATTAAATAAATATAAATTTATTTTGGAAATGTCTATCTATAAGTATCTATATATAAGTCTGCAATTCATTAAATTGTAAATAACTCTGAAACTATAGTTTGAAAATAATATTTTTGTTGTTTAAGCTTTTGTCTCATTCTAAATATTTAATTTAATTCGATTCTATGTTTAAAATTTCAATTAATTTCTTGACATTTTTTTAATTATTAAATCTAGCAAAAAATAACTGGGAGCAGGGGAGATCTCGCTCTCTCTCTCTCTCTCTCTTTCTCCCTGCTATTTTGCAATCAAACTAAGTGGACAAATTGATATAGTTAACTTTCAAAGGGTATTCCAGCCCAGCTCCATATGTAGGAAGGTGGTAGGCAGGTAGTCTTTGAGCTGCTGATCCGCCCAACCCCCCCCTCCCCCCCCCTCGAAACCGAACCGAAAGTGTTGCATAAATGATTCCAACTCCAACTCCGACTCCGACTCCGACTCTATGCAAAAAGCAAGAAAAGCCAAAAGAAAAACAGACACACATGTCGGATTGCGCAAATTGTAGCCGCCGTTGCTGCCGTTGCTGCCGCTGGCGACGCATCGCTTGGCTGAGCCAACGAAAGCAGCCCCCAGATGGTGGATAGGTGGTTAGGAGCTAGAGAAGCTACCGGAGCCACCGCCGAGGCAACTAAACTCCCAGACGTCATCGCGGATTATTAGTCAGTCGCACTTCCAAGCGCGCGCAGCTCAAACGCTTCCAACGCATCGCAAAGATAGCTTATATATATACTAGTATAATTCCGATATTTCGATATTTCGATTTCCTTTACCCTTTTTTTTTAGTTTCTGTGGATCTCTGTGTGCTGCATGTTCCAGCCAAGACAATGAGCAATCTTGGCCATCTACTGCTGGCCGTTCTCATGGCACTCGTAAGTTCGTGGAAAGGAAAGCTTCGAGGTGCGAGACTCCTCATCTCTTCATCTCGTCCCGCTTCTAGTTGCCCTTGAGGGGCTGTTGGGCCATTGTGGACGGAGGAGGAGGAGGCGGAGGCGGAGGAGGAGCAGCAAGAGGACGTGATTTCCTGCTGACACCCAAACACGGACACCAGTTGAGTGGCAAGCGAATATTGTACGAGGAGGAGCCCCTACTGGAGGCACGGCGGGGCAGGAATCCTGCCGAGCGTCCGTGGGAGCGCACCCTGAAGCACGTCACCTATGTCACCCTCTTCACGGATGCCGCTGTGGTAGCAGCAGCTGGGAACTTGAGGTTCGTTCTGCATTCGATTCTAGGTCTAGGTCCAACTTCCATAACTCCAACTTTCCCATAAATTTAGAACTAGATTCTAGATTCTTCTTTAAAATTTGATCAACAAAATTAATATACTAGTTGTTCTTCTTAAAATTTTAATTGGAAAATTCTATAAAATTATTGAGAATTAAATATAGATTCAAAAAAATATATGAAAAGAAAAACAATCAAAACAGTAAAAATCTATTTGGGTTAAAATAAAATTTCAAACTATTTTCATACGTATTTTTGTAAGTTTAAGCAACCTTTTTTTAAATACATTATAAACAGTTTTTTTTTTGTATTTGGAAATAGTACTTACAATTGTATTTAAAATTCCGTATTAATTTCTTTAAAATTATTATTGTAGACCATTTTAAAGTCAAACGAATAGTTTATTTCAAATTCGAATGATTCTTATGTTTTTAAATATCTTATTTTTAGTTGCATTTTTTGTTGTTTGGAATACTTTAAATATTTCTGATTAAATTCAAATTAATTAAAACATAAAAAGCTGAAAGTTAGATGTACGCTAAGAAAGAAAGCCATTTAACGAGTTTGGAGTTACGGAAGTTGGACTTTAGCGGGATTATCCTTGTCGCATTTACCATAATGCCCAGGATGATGCTCCGGCAGTCAGCTGCGCGAGTATCACGACTTCCTACAGACACCCTACGTGCCGGCGGATGCCCGGGAAGGAGACCGTCACCCCGGATCGAGCGCAGCCCATTTCGGCGACATTGTCACCCTGGCCAAGGGCTATCTGGAGCAGCTGCCGGATGGGGCTGGGAACGCGAGCTATCGCTTTCTGGAGGGCGGCGCGTGCTTTCAGCTCCGGTGCCCCAACTCGAATCCCAACCAGCGGCGTGCTCTGTGGCAGGTGCAGCGCATCCGGCACCGGGACCAGGGGGATCCGGGGCGTCACTACCACTACGAGATGAAGTTCAGCGTGACGCCGCTGGAGAGCAAGGCGTGGCAGCCGCACCAGCGGATGAGCTATATCCAGAAGGAGGCGGACTATCCCTCTAGCTTTGGGAGATTGAGCCACGATCCGGGCTTTGCCCAGAGGCGACAGGACAGGGACAGGGACCGCGATCGGGACCGGGATCGTGAGCAGTCCCAGGCCACCTTTGTCCATGGCATTTTCCAGCCACCGCCACTTGCTCCGAAACTAAACATCGGTGAGTACATGAAGGGGGGACCAGGCGTAGGAGCAGGAGCAGTTCCTCCGCCTCCGCTGGAGCTCTTCCCAGGACTCTTCAAATTAGGGCTGCGACCCACCACATTTCGTCCCAACTATTCGTCGGTGAAGTTTGGCCAACAACCGGAACAACTGGAGAGGTTTCCCAGCCACAATAATGAGTTAATAAATGGAGGAGGAGGGTTAGGGGTAGGTGGTGCCACAGTCACTCCTGGCGCCGTCACCCACCACTTCCATCACCACTTCTATGTGTCACCGGGTGCAAGTGATCCGGAGTTAAGCTTCCACCGCCTGCCCACGACCACTCCCGCCCCCAGTTACTATCCCCACCAGACCGTGCATTTTCCCAGCTCCGGCTCGGGTTCCGCCGAGTCCGGCGAGGATCAGGAGCAGGATCTGCTGCTGAGCACACCACAGATTTACGGCCAGGCCTCCAAGTATCAGACGGCCAAGTTGCCGCCCCTGCTGATCTATGCAGGCGGTCATTCGGGTGCCGACGACGACGACACCAAATCCTTTGTGCAGAGCGAACCGCTTGAGGAGACCGTCTACCGGTATTCCGAGCCGGATCCTCTGTACGTCAACCAGAATCCCATCGATGTGCTGCCGGAGAGGCAGCAGGAACAACCTGGGCAGCAGGAGCATCAGGAGCCGTCAATGCAGGAGCAGGAGCAGGAAATTAACAGGGCAAGCATTTCGGAGCAACCGGAACTGGAGACCACTGGGGCCCCTGCCCCGACTTCCACTCCCGGCACCACTGCCGCCCCGAGCACCACCCAAACTTCTGCACCCACTTCAGCTTTCGCTCCGACCACCAGCAGCTCGAGTTTCGTGTCCACCTCCACCCACTTTAGTCCGCTGCGCAGCATTAGTCGGTATAGGACAACACCGAGGATAACAGCTGGAAGATCGACCACTACAACCACCTCGACGAGCACGGAACCACCGCTCAGCAAGTGGGCCAAGCGGCGCAAGGAGCAGGACAGCAAGGCGAAGAGTAGCCTCCGGCATGAGGCCTTTGTGGCCACCACTTCGACCACGAGCACCACAACCACTACCACTGCTGCTCCGATAGATACTTCTACTACAACTTCTACAGCTACTCCCCCCGCCCGGGAAGTGGTGGAGGTGCTCACCCAGAAATCGGTCAGCCGCTCGGTGAGCATCAAGGTGGGCGAGAACGGCGAGGAGATACCCATCTTCGTCGACGACGAGGATAACGAGGTGAAGCCCGTGTCGACCAACTAATCAGTAACCCGTATAAATAACCCCTTTCGACTACTCGAAAGTCTAAGTTGTAAGCCTAATCCTAAGCAGCATTAGATCCCGAAATAAACGATAGTTATCCTTTGGGGGATGCCACTCACCTGCCTCCTCGTTGGCGTACTTGTAGTTGGGCACGGGCGTGATGGGAATCAGCTTGGCATACGTCGTGGGCATCATCTCGGTGATGCGCTGGTGATACGAAAGGCTAAGGGAATAGGTTAGCTTAGAATGGTTCGAACGGAGAGGATGGAGGAGGAGCATTTAATCGACCCACCGCAGGCACTTCTGGAGCACCTCCTGGATGAACTTGGGCCGCGGATGCTCGCCGTCCAGGAGCAGGCAGCTGTCCCACTCGTCCCACGACCACGTGAACTTAAAGTTACTCAGATGGTAGGAGAACCAGTTGACGAACCGATCGAAGCAGGACGTGTTCATCGAGTCGATGCGCATGAACAGGATCTCGGTGGCCTGGGCCAGCACCTGGGGCAGTGTGGCCGGCTGTAGCTTGCACAACTCTATCAGGATCGAGCCATAGCAAATGTCCAGGTAGCGGGGCGTGGGCATGTGGAAGAGCTCGGCGAAGATCACCTCCACGATGCAGTACTCCAGCGGGATCTTGTGCTTGAACGGAAAGCTCAGCAGCTGGGCGGCGCAGTCCTTGCGCTCATGGTGGTACGTCTCGATAATGTGGTGCAGATGCTCCTCAATCAAAAACCGCTCGATCGAGTGCGCCCCGGGCAGATTCGGCCCGTCCGGGCAGTCGGTGTAGTCGAACATCCGGTACACCACCCACGGCATCGGATACTCGAAGTTGTCATGATGCGGCGGCGGCACAATTTGCGGCAGATTGTGCTGCAGTGCCTCGCACAAGATGGAGTCGAAGACGAGGTACGGCCGCGGGATGTGCTTCTCGGCCCAGTTGTCCTGGCGCAGCTTGCGTATCTGCGCCCACAGGCAGTCCAGATACTCCTCCTGCGGATGCGGCGCGTCCGACGACCACACCCTCAGCGCATTGTGATGCTTCTTGCTGCGCTTGTTCAGATACACTTCGATCCGCAGCAGCAGCGACTCCAGGGCCGATTCCTTCTTCTCGTACAGGTCCCGACCCACCCAGGGCAGGGTGGAGAGCACCGCGAAGACAAACCAATCGCGACGCACCTGCGGCACCGTGTCCTCGTTGGACACGTCGATCATAGTGTCCAGCAGCTGGAGCAGGCTGGTGGCGGAGATCACATGGCAGTTGACCAGGTCGGCAAGGAAGCGCAGCGAGTAGCGGGCGGCGTCCCAGCGGCAGAGCTTTAGCGATTCCTTGAAAGTCTTTACCATGTGGTCGACGAACTCGCCACCGAACTTGTAGTTCTTGGCGTTCAGCAGGCCCACCAGCGTGGTGTATACGGTGCACTTCTCGGGCATACGCACCGCGCAGTCGGACAGGATGCGCAGGATCTTCATGCGGAAGGTGCCCAGATCGGCCTCCAACACAGAGACCAGCCCCTCCAGGTTGGACTCCACGGAAGAGGTGCTGCGCTCGCCCACGCGCAATATCAGCGACTCCAAGCGGTCCTCGATCTCCTGGTTCTCGGACACCCGGCGCCGCTTGTTGCGTCGGTGGTCTGGAAAGGATTGCCCCGCCTTAGATTTGCCAACTCTCAACTCCTTGGGCCATCGGCCATCATCCACTCACCATAGCTCTCATCCTCCGTGTCGTGCGGCCGTCTGCGACTCATTTCGGATCTATCCTATCCGGATCTTCTCCTCTCTCCTCTCTCCTCTAAATAAGCTGCAAGGCAAAGCCGCTTTCCTTTGGCCACCGGCACACGCTTTTCGCTTTCCCCTACTCGTGGAACTTGCGGTGCCTGCGGTGATTCTGCTGCCAAGGAATGACCTGGATGACCGTGCTAGTTGCAATTCGCCCGATACGTGTCGTCGGCTAAAGCGATTGCCAATTAAAGTGCCAACTCTTGAGTTTCTTTTGTGACAATTTTCCAGCGTTGCGGCGCTTCTTTTTTTGCGAGTAACTAGAGGTGCGCGACAGTCGATTGGTCATACCTATCGATTTCGATTATTGCGAATATTGTCTGAGCTTTTCAAGTTAATACCTTATACTGGTCCTATTTAGCATTTATTAAATGTTAATGTACAAAAATATGCAAGCTTGTCCTAGTTCTATAGTTCCTATAGGATCCCCGAGCATAAATTAAAAAGAACACAAAATTGCATTCTTCCTTTGAAATTTTCCGAGTTGCATCGTTTACTATCGAAAGCGACAACCCTGCATATGTTGCATTGCGAATATAGTGAGAACCCGGATTTCCATTCGAGATGAGACCCCGAAAACTGTGCCTTATCCTGGGACTGATCCTGATCGCCTCCATGCCGATCGGGGCATTCGAACCCCTGACCATATCAGCTGTCGTTGGGCTTGGCGCTGCCGGCTTTTCGTATTTTAAATGGAGTTCGTATTGCGACAACAATGAGTGCTGCGATGATAAGAGCATTCCGGGCGACGTTTACAGTGAGTATGGCTTTAATACACTCTTTCGCAGGGTGTGTTTATACCGAGTTAAATGTGATTTCCCCCATTTTAGGATTGAAGCAGGATCTCGATAGAAGTTTGTTTGGCCAGCACATTGTGATTAAACAGGTCATTTCGGCTCTGACCGCCCACGTCAGCCCCATGAGGAAGTCGCGGAAACCGCTAGTGCTCAGCTTCCATGGCCAGCCCGGCACCGGCAAGAACTTTGTGGCCGAACACATCGCCAGCGCGCTGTACCGGCTTGGCTCCAGTTCCGCCTACGTGACCAAGTATCTGGGCCAGGCGGACTTTCCGATGGTGGAGCGCGTAACCGAATACAGGAGACGGATTACTGATGAGGTGCGCGCGTCGTTGTCCAAGTGCCCGCGTTCACTGTTCATCTTCGACGAGGTGGACAAGATGCCCAGCGGCGTCTTCGACACGCTTACCTCGCTGACGGACTACAATGCATTTACCGACGGCACAGATCACACCAAGGCGATATTCATCTTTCTTTCGAACACGGCCGGCACCCACATAGCCGACCATCTCGGCAACCAGATGAAGCAGGGGCGACTCCGCGAGGACCTGCGCCAGCAGGACTTTGAGAGGCTGCTGGAGAAGGCCGCCTACAACATGGATGGCGGGCTGAGGAGGACCACCATGATCGAGTCACACGTGATCGATCACTTCATCCCCTTCTTGCCCTTGGAGAAGGCGCATGTGGTCAAGTGCCTGGAGATGGAGTTCGGACGCTGGAACCGCCGCCCCGACAAGAACGTCATCGACGACATTCTCAACACCGGCATCAGCTTTGACCGTACCCACGGCCTTTTCGCCATCTCCGGCTGCAAGACTCTGGAGAAGAAGGTGGCCGCAGCCGTCAACTAATCAAGAATGGGAGTTCACTTAGTATGTAAATGTTTTTTTTATTGCAAACGAATAAAGGCGTTTGTTACCACGGATTTAGCCACTTCATGCGGGCGTCTTTCCGCAGCAGGTCGGTGTCCAGGCGACTGGGTTGTTCATCGAATTGGTTGCGCGCTGCCATGCGGGACTCCACGGGACCTAGATCCTTGGTGACCAGGCATTCGCCGTTTTCCTTCAGTATCGTGTGCCGCACATCTTGCGCCGTGGGCTCGCCGTAGGGGAACGTTATCGGAGTCACCTTGATCAGGTGCTTGACCTTCCACAGGCGAGCATTGTTCTCCGGGATGTTCTTAAGCACCGCAAAGTCGCTCTGCTTGCCATCGAGGCCGAGGTCCTTGAGGATTCGCTTCTCCCAGTAGGGATTGCCCTTCACCGGCTTGATACGCTGCACCCGGAACAGCTTGGCGGGCTCCACGGGCGGGTCCCGGTGATCGGAAGTCCTGCAAGATCAAGAGATCAAATGCTCTCATTCAAAACAATTCTTTGGGGGTCTTTAATCGAATGTCCCACCTGGGATAATATGTGATGCCCTCGAATTTCTGCCCGTCCTTGTACAGAAACTTCTTGTTGTGCTTGCCGTAGCCGCGCACCAGCCAGGTGCTGCTCCTCAGCGGTTCCAGCAGCCTGCTCACGTTCATTTTGTTTGATAATTTCCTCGGAAAACTAAGGAAAAGGCGAAAACAGCGCCAGCTGAGCGAGGAAGTTATGAAATGCAATGTGATCACAATCGGTGCTGTTAGGTGCACCACTGCTATCGATAGAACCGATAACTTCAAACAGCTGATTAAAGTTCGATACAAGATTAACAGGGACTGTTTGAGGGTGCTTTTTCATATATTTACCACGCAAACATTTAATATTTTAGATTAATATTTGTAAATTCCAAAAGGCTTCAGCTGGCTTACATTTATTGTGGCGCCTTTTATCAAATTGTTTGCGAATGAAAAGCAAAATGCCTAAGCTAGCTGCTGTTAACCGCAATAACCGCTAAATTTTAACCGCTGCAAAGCGAAAAAAAAGCGAGCTGTTGGGCGCGCAAATTTGAAATCTCTTACCCAGCATCCCGGGGGTAGTGTTTCCCAAACGGGCCAATTAGGGGAGGTCTTTTGGTCCAACCACCGCCATTTTGTTGCCCTCGCCAAAAGCCTCAATTGGCGCTTGTTGGCTGGCTAGGGGTAGAGCAATTGCCATTGGCTGCTTTCGCTTGGGGGTTGTTTCGTTTTTTGCTATATAAAGGAAGCTGCAGCGTCCGGACCGGATGTCAGTTTGACGCGTATTCTTTCGGCGTGCAGCCCCGTCCCGTGGATATAAAGGATACTTTAGTTGCCAAGCAAGGAAGCTGCAAATACTCCGCACCTGTGACCGATGTAAGTGCCAGTTTGTTGAGTTTTTAAACAGCATTAACAGCATTGAATCATCGAATTAAAAAACTTCAACTACAAAATTTACAAATCAAAAGTTCATTAATTCAAAATGTTTTGTTAAAAGTGTTCTTATAAATTATGTTACAAATATTTTTTTTAATAAAAAACATTCAAACAATCTTGTAATTTAAGCGTTTGAAGAACTTAAATTAAAAATGATTTTAAATTTTACTTACCAAAGAAAAGGTTACAACATTTTTTTCACGATTCCATATTACAAAAAAAAAAAGTATTTCTCAATTATGAAATCAAAAACATAAAAAAAAACTCTCAACATTTAAATTTAAATTAGCTAAAAATGTGTTTACATAATGTACCGCATAATTCAGGCAGTTAAAACCGAAAAAATAGACTTTAAAAAGTTAAGTACAATTTTCGACTGCCTAAAATGCGGTCTCATACTCTTTTAGAAATATCTTATAAATTGAGTATTGTTGAAATCCTCCAGAGACTCGAGTGCCACCGATGAAACTAGATCAGATTTCTTTTAATTTGGCCACAACGACCGCTCCCTGGACATTTTGAAAGCCCCGGAGAGCAATGGTCACGTCTTCGACTTGATGCAATTTGTGCGAATTTTCAAATAACAAAAAAAAAACCCATTAAATAAATATCTATAAAATCGAACATAGAATCGAACATAGACCGCAGAAGGGTTCGCCATGTCCAGGGTTGAAGGCTTCCAAAGCCTGTCAACTCCCGCTAGCGATTGTTCGGCTATTTGTGTAGGTGTGAAAATATGTTGCGAATAAACAATAAACAATAAGCATTAGTGTGTGCAATGGGCACAATAAAAATAAATGAAAGTAATAGGAAACGCAAACATGAGAGAAAGGGGTGTTCCTTCCCTCCTTCCTTCCGTCCTTCCTTCCGTCCTTCCTCCCCTCGCACAAATGCACACAAATGAACCATAAATAATTCAAGTGGCAGCCTCTTTGATTTGTTTTCCAGGGGGGGAATACATTATCTTCACCACCTGATGAACAGAAAAATTATAACTATTTAAGACGGTTTTAAAAGGAATTAGTTTGGAGCTTTTCCGTTTGCCTTCTTTTATTTGTTTATGTAAACTATATCGGAATAAAATAGGTTAATATTGTTGAATTAACATGAATAAACATTATTAATATTATCTTCAAATACAACAAAATAAAAGAAAATAAAGGAAACAGGAAACTAATGAAGGACCTTCGAACCTTTTTCAGAAATCGTCAGCAGGCGGAGCAGACCGAACCCAGACCAGACCAGACCAGACCAGAGGAAGCCAGGAAAAGCCACAAAATGGTATACGACATGACGCACATGGCCGCAGGTCCGCCGCAGAGCATCTCGCTGAGCAGATACTACCTCGCGGAGGAGGACGAGATGGTGGTGGGGGCGAACAATCCGCATCTGATGAACGAGGATTATGCGGCCAGCACCACGTTGGACATTGACAAGCGGTTCCAGGCGCGAATGGCCTGCGAGACGGCCGCCCAGCCAGCTCCGCCCCCGCCTCCGACGCCGGCGCCCCGTCGCCGGACCACGCCCATTGCCCACCTCGATCCATCCGAGCTGGTGGGTCTGTCGCGGGAGGAGCGACGCCGCCGGCGGAGGGCCACCCTCAAGTACCGGACGGCGCATGCGACGCGGGAACGAATTCGGGTGGAGGCCTTCAATGTCTCGTTCGCGGAGCTGCGCAAGCTGCTACCCACCCTGCCGCCGGACAAGAAGCTCTCCAAGATCGAGATCCTCAAGCTGGCCATCTGCTACATTGCCTATCTGAATCACGTGCTGGAGACGCCCTGAGACAGCGCCGGCGCCTCCAGCAGCTTCGCCACCAGCAGCCTCTTCAACGAGGCTAACTTCTTTGCCCCCCCTTAGGAGGTGGGGGGGTGGGAAAATGGGGAAAGTGGGGAAAGTGGGGAGGTAGGAGAGAATCGGGAAATGCATCACAGTTACAGCTACGGCTACAGTTACGGGTGCGGGCCGGAGGATCTTGCCTAGGCTCCCTTTTTTTGGGGGTATTCCATTTCCCATTTTTCTTAGTTTCTTTGTTTCTATTCAGTTTTAGTTTTCATGAAAACTGAAAACCGATTTAAAGTTGAATATAGTAAATCTGGTTTAAAGTGCATTTACTATTATTATTATTATTATTATTATATTTGTTTGTTTTGTTGTTGATTTCAAGCATAACTATATAAATTGGTACTTTTTTCTAATTAAGAATGAATGAACCAAGTTGTTCATGTATAAATATAAATATTATTATTATTAAGTTCAATGAGAGACTATTTTTTGTGTGTGTTTTTAAATTCGTTTTTGTGACTTTCTTTATAATTGTGTACATTTATTATATTACGCGTATATAACCTACTAAAGAGAGATTAAAGAAATGCAACTTTTGGTCTCTGAAAGTTATCAATAAATATTTATTTAATAAGAAATATTGAAAATGCGAATATTATATCGCCAGAGAGAGAGTGGAGTTCGATTAAAATACAATTTTATTATTTTCCCAAGGGCTTAGATAATAACATAATAATCAATTTTTTTTGTAATAAAATAAGTTTGTATCGGACGAGAATCTTAGTAGGAAGACATATATATTTTAAAAATAGACTTAATGACATCCCAGTCGCAGTAAATACTTAACCGAAGGTTTTATAGATTTCTTATAGATTTCAGAAGGGTCTGCGAATACTTCTACGACCACTTGGAAAAACCCAAACCCAAACTAAAACTAAAACTAACTAAACTAAGCACCATTTTTTGTCTAGCCTCTAAGCCGTGATATTTGTTTATATTCCAAGCTGTCAAAAAAAGAAAACATATACATACCTAAATAAATAATAAATATAAATATCTATATGCCAGCAACAATAAAGAATCTTAAATATATATCTCTCTCTCCAATTTGAGGCCAACTCATCGCTTGTTGTGGGCCGCATCTGGTGCGACAGAGTTTTCCATTTGCTCGGATGCTTTTCCCGGGAAAACCAGCTGCTAACCAACCCCAATAAAAAAACTCCTCCCCACTTGGTATCCCCCCCCCCTCCCCCCTCAGAACCAGGCGTATCCTGCGTATCTTTGGAAGCCACGCCCTTTATGATGATGATGGGGGGGCAGACAGGACAGGGTGCCTTTGCCTTTGCCTTTGCCTTAGCCTTAGACTTTAAACTCGGCCTGCATTTGGAGAAATATTTAAAAATCGTCAAAAATATATATTTGGCTTTGGCAAAATTCAAAGTTCGACTTGGCTTTAGGCTGGATATTGGAGGATGTCCCTGCATTTTAGTGCCCAGCAGGTGAGCAACCTGGGAGGCTGTCCGTCTGCGGCCTAATTTCCCCAGCAGCGGGGGCGTGGCCACCCGGTTGGTACGGTTCACTTCGGATATATACATATATTTAGTACAGATTCTGGCAGGTACATATATATGCAAATATGTGTGTATGCATGGGCAATCGGTTTTTTTTCGCAAGGGAATCAAGAACTGCCCGTGATAACAATAATAACAATAACAACAATGTGGCAATGGCAACCGCTCTCAGGCCATCCCGCTCTCTCTATCTCTCTCTCTCCCACTCTCTCTCTCTCACCTGGTGGTACAAATTCCGACAGACTTGTCCGTATAAACAAAAACAACAGCCAGGCGACCAAAAATATGGGTTAGTTAAAGGTGAACAGTACAATATGTAATATTTCAATAATTGCATAATAATAATTAATAATGCAGTTATTATATATTCTGATTTGTGGCCAAGCTTTAATTTATTTGTTTATTTAAACTCATAATCAAAGGACAAACCTTTACAGACTCCTTCTAAATATCTCCAGATGAAAGTTTTTATTTTTATTTACAAATAATCTGAAATTATTTGTACAAAGTTAGTTAATTATAGGAAGGCATAACAATCGGATTTTATTTATTTTATTCATTAACTTAATTAGAAATTATATTATATATTGTTTTATATATTATTTTATTTTTTAATTTTTTGTTTAAATGATTATGAAGATGCAATTTATTTGCTGTGGGATTTCCTTAATATTTGTGTGACTTGTCGCCTGGTTCAATGGGGGCAACTATTGTTTTTGAGTGACGTACGCATCCCAGTAACCCGTAACCCGTAACCCGTAACCCGCAATCCGTAACCCGTGACCCGAAACCCGTAACCGTCCCCCCTTGGTTTCCCTGTTCCCCCCTCCATCACCCACAAACACTTGCAAATAGCGACAGTTAAGTTTATTTACTTGGTAACGGTAACTTTGGACCAGGCTTGTTTTTATTTTGGGCCCCTCGATTGCCACGCAACTCGTTTTGTGGAGGAGTCGTCCAGAGCTATTTCCAGCTATTGAGCCTGCAATTTTTTCGCTATACACACGAAATATCGCAACGGAATCGGTTAGCTGCTGGAATTCAGGATTCAGTATTCAGGATTCAGGATTCGGAATTTGGAGTTCGTAATTTGTAATCCCTCGGATTGGATTCGCATTAAAAATTGGATTGGATTGTGAGGCATTTAATGGTTTTCCAATTGGCCAAGACGACAGCTGTTTTGTGAGGCGGCAATTCCTGCTGGTTAAATTGATTATAGCTTCCAAAAGGAGGAATTATAAAAGAGAGGAGGAGGAGCAGGAGCAGGAGCAGGAGGAGGAGGAGGAGCGGCAGGAGGTGGAGGTGGAAGTAGTGAAACCGCTGGACCAGGATATCTGCTCAAAGGGCAGCCAGCGACAGAGCGTGAAATTAGCTTAAGTGGTTGTCGCCTCGACCAGGACACGAAAAAAAAAAACTAAATACAAAATAACAGGAGGCTGAACGCAAGGATAAGGAGGAGGAGGAGGAGGAGGAGGAGGAGAAGGAGCAGTAAGTCCTTGGCTACAAGTGCAGCAGTATATGCGATACAATTCTATTCTATTCAAACCCAAGCCCCACCATCCCATTTTATGCACTTAAAAAAAAGGCTTGAAATCTGTGATGGAATATAAAAATGGAAAAAATTCGTACATCGAATTATATATAGTAAAAAGATGATAAAGAAAAGTTTGTACAGATATTTATATATTATTCTAGTATTATATACTAGAAAGTGAATATCTAAGGTTCTTGGATGGATCGAAAATCGAGTGAAAAGTAATGTGTGTATTTTTGTTTAGTGTACACCAATCCTTGCACGTGTGCTTGGCTAGCTTTTTGACTGTCTAATCCTGCGGATGCGGATGAGGATGCGGATGCGGATGGGAGTGATAGTGATAGTGAGAGTGAGAATGTTGAGGATGCGTGGCACCATGTGATAAATTGCACCCCAGAGGGTTGCCATAAAAATCATCGCTTCGCTCGCTTGCGTGGGGTGACCCTCGCCCTCGCCCCGGCGGGGTGGGAACCATTCAACCTATCCAATCTATCTGTCTGCCGATGGATGCAGCTAACAAGTAGATGCTCGTCCCAAGTACAATCCCATCCATCTGGGCCAAGTGTTGTAATCCGCAATTGTAGTTTTGGGTGTCCGTTAAACGCCTCTTCTTTTGTTGCTAATTGAGTTTAAAATCAATTTGTATCCTTCGGAGGGGATTTCTTCTTTCTCTTTTTTTTTCTGGTTGTGTAATTGCCGTGCAAATTTAATTACAGTGCCAACATCCATTGTGCGGCATTGTGTGGCATTGTGGCACTGTGGCATTGCGCGACACGCGTTGCCAACGCGTGCAGGGATCCACCCACCCATTGTGCCCACCCACAGCTCCACCCCCTCTCCAGTCCATCGATCAGCGGCTCAATCAAGTGTTGACAACCGAGTATCCGAGTATCGAGTTACCAGCCTGCCATCCTCCATCCTTCATCCTCCATCCTCCATCCTCCATCCCGTCCATTTGCATTTCTTAATTACAAATTCTGCCTCCGCGTGGGAAGAACATTTCAATCTGCGGGTTTTTCAATCTCTTCGAAACCACAAGCCACAAATTCTTTTTTACAATTAAATATATATATTATATTTTTAAATATTTGAGTTGTTTCTACATATTTCAGTTCTATTTGTATTATATTATTATATTTTTAAATATTTTAGTTTAACCTTTGAGGTGTATCAGCATATTTTAGTTGTGATATTTACTATTGAATGTTACAAAAATTGATTACTCACCAATTAAGAAAATATTTTGAATCAGGATAATAATGTAATAAAAAAAATTAATAATATATGTGCTTAAATTTGATCAATGCATACTATATTATATCAAATTCATTACTCTCATTTATTTATAAATAAATTGTCGGATGGAAATAGTATTTATGGTAAACATACCTACAAATTTAAAAAAAAATATGTATTACTATATTATTTATATATAAAGGGTCTTGTTATTAACATTGTAAACTTTTGCATATTTATTGTGCGCTTTCTAGTTGACCAAACTTAATGAAATTCCCAGGATCGGTAGAAATTACTATAATGCTCCAATTGCAACACATATTGTTATGCTATTAACATCGACCCGCTTTATTTGATAGACCCTTTATATATATGTTATATTTGTCTTATTTCGATTGAAGCCTTCCTCTTTTCCCTTCCTTATTTAATTGTTTTAAATAATCACAACTTTCCTTAGTTCCTTAATTCCTCGATGCAATGTACCTCTGAAATCATATATGTTAGTTTCCACAATGAATGTTTGAATGTTCGGAAATCAAATATGGTTTTGAAGATTTTATAATTTTTGTGCGACCTGTTTGTCCGGATATAATACCCACTGATAAATGACCCGGGCTTAAAGATCAGGGGCGTATCCGTTTTTTAGGGCTTCTGGATTTGGGAAGTTTGGAATGGCAAATACACAAGCACAAACAAGGAATTAAGTGGCATTAGACAAATGCCTTTCTACACATGTTCCGGCACAGAGATTACGCCGTGTAATTGGTGCCAGCCCTTCTCTGTTTCGTTTTTTTTTTTTGGTTTTTGGATTGCTCCTGCCTACTGCCTCCTGCCTCCTGCCTTCTGCCTCCTGCCCGGGGTTGGTTCCGGTTTTGGTCTAGCCGGGTTTCCGGGGTGGACCTTGGCTTTTTTTTTATCAATTGGTTTGTTTGCCCGGGGACCATAAATAAGGGAATTACCCGGTGATTTTCCTAACAGGTGTCTATCGAGTCGTGTGTAAGCTCTTAACCTCTCGCCCGGGATCCTCTCGCCACTCTTCCTCCCACTTTTCCCCTTTTCACCTTCTGTTTTCTATTTCAGTATTCGGTTTTCCTTATTTGCAGTACGAGGACCGCTTCCGGTCGCAACGTCTCAACAATTGGGAGTACCCCCGCTTCGCCCCACCCCGCCCACGAGGACTCCACAAGAACGTCAAGGTCGTGGCCGCCACCAATGGACACCTGCTGCCTGGGGTAAAAAAGTGAGTCAGTAGGGGACAATCCCTTAAAAAGGGAATTCATTCCACAATCTAACTGCATATTAATTATTTTAATATTTTAGCAAATTACAGAACTATTTGTTATTCATAAAAACTTAATTTATTTTCCAATTTTCTTTTAGGAAAAATTCACTTTTCTAGTCAACTTTTAAATGGTTTTCTTACAAATATTATTATGATTATTACTAAGAATAAATCATAATTTCTAAAATGATTAATTAAGCATATTTATTAATGATTCAATATTTACTAAGTACCATTACAAATATATTAAATATTTATTTTGCAGTTTTCTATTAGTAAATAACATTTTACAATTAAACTTTCAATTGGTATATATATTGGTATTCTTAAAAAAATATGAAATTCTATTTATTACTAAGAATAAATCATATTTTTTAAATAGACTAAGTTGATTAACAAATGCAATATTTCATAAGTACCATTCAAAAAATACCTACGATACAAAAAGTCCACTATAAACCCGCAGGGAAGGCAACTCGTTTGGACGCTTCAGGGGCACCTATGAGCTGCCCTTGCGGATCACTCGGTCTTTCTGCGACCTCTACGATGCCTGCCTGAGTTCCAGATACAAGTTCCGCAAGTATCCGAGGGATCTGTGCAGCTGCAATCGGGAGAACCGGAGGGCCCTGGCCTGCGACCAGCGGACGATCCTGGGCGACGCGGAGGATCCACATTGGATGCGGCATAACTGCCAGACTAAGTGCGAGGGCCTCCAGCAGCTCAAGGAGCTCCACGCTCTCAGCAAGCGCTGCAAGCGGGCCAAGTGCACCGTGGTGGTGAGTCAGCCGGATCTGCACTCTATATACTATATATTCTATATATTATCCACAGTTACCTGCAGATAGAAGAATTTTTTTATCTCAAAAATTTAAAAACATATATTGTTTAAGGAAAAATTAGAAAATAATAAATATATTTTGTAATTATATTATATTAT
>JAJJHY010000307.1:197162-230286 GCA_021224005.1 Drosophila setifemur
TTAAATTTCGATATTTAATATATCAAATGATTTTTTTTTTTTAAGAATCTATGAATATTTTTGTATATAATATTAAAATATAAATTCAACGAAATTTTTTAATCTTTTCCGTTTGTTTTGAAGCGCAGGTGTACCCCCAAAAGTACAGCCTTCAGATGTTATTGGTTTCCAACCGATTGAACTCACCTCGTACGGATTGAACTGCTTCTCTGGCAGCTCCAAATTCAGGCCAGGATTCTCGAAGCAGCCATGCTCGCGCTTCTTCTTCTTGCAGGGATGGCGCAGCACCTCGAAGGGATTGGTGGGCAGGGGCTGATCCTGCTCCTGCTCCCGCTCCCTCTGCCGCTGCTGCTTCTCCGCGAGAGCCGCGATAGACTTCACCTCCAGACCGGGAAAGGGATTGCTGTTCTCCTTGGCCAAACGACGGCGTCCAAGCAACTTCTTTGGCGTGGAGCTGAAGGCGGCGTTGGTGAAGCAGGACTTCGAAGCGACAGCTGCGTCCTTTTGGGACATCCGGGCGTCCTTTTCCAGGGGTTGCAGCTGCTGTTGCGGCTGAGGGGGCGGGGGCGAGGCAGCATTATTATTATGGTTGCTGCTGTGCTGCGTCTCCCTTTTGCGCTTGCGCGGCGTCTCCGCAAATGCCAAAGCCGCTATGCTCTTGGTCTCCAGCATGGCTCGCAGCTATTTACTATTACGATTTTACACTTTCAGTTAAACTGTTCGTATTTGTACAAAAAGGGAGCGAGCAGCGGAAATTATAAACAACGATAAACGAAAATCGAAGCCAGTTTGAAATCCTTGAGCGAAGGCTTGCTTTGGTCGATTGCCCAACACTGGCCAGGCGCAAACGAACCGGTTGAGCTAGGGATGGCAGTGTATCGATAAGTGGCTAAGGATTGTATGTTGCCAATAACGGTTAACATTTGAAATCATGAATTTCCGAACGTTTTCAATGGTTTTATACATAAAATTAAAAGATATTAATTTAGATGGGGAAATATAGATTTTTTTTAACATATAGTACTTATTTTTAATTTGTTTGCAAATATTTGGTAAATCTATAACAACTTAATACAAATAGTTTTCTTTCCTCATTAACAGAAGCCACACAGAACTGAACAAATAGCTTGAGCAGGCTTTGGACCCAGATGTTTCACAATCAAATTTGAGTTCCTTTCCATACATTTTCATTTCACCATTTCAACTCATTTGATTTTGTATTTTTCCAATCATTTGCATTTCATGAAATTGTGCATACAAATAAAAACTTTCCTATTGTGAGCGCGGGCAATCGATTTGTGTTTGTTATCGTTTCGCGCATCGTCAGGTTAATCGCGTCCAGCGAGCGCGCGCGCTTACCAACACTGCGCCGGTGGTGGGTATGCTCAAAATTCCGTGGCATTTCAAAAAACCTTTCCCGAAGCGAAACCAGCTCCGAAGATCCAGCAGCGATCCGAGATCCGTGGCTAAATAAATCTTCACGATCGCCGCGACTCCCGCGAGAGGGGCCTTTGAGTTCTGGCCAAATGCCTGGGTCCAAGCATCGGAAGCAGCACACCCACAAATCCTCCCGCATTCCGCCACAGGCCCGGGAGTACATCTCGGAAGTGGCCGTGGACCGAGAGCTGGAGCGCTTCATGGCCCTGTCCTCGACGGCCAGCAGCGGGGCCAGCGGCAGTCTCCACAGTTGTGCAATGGGCGGAGGCGGCGGCGGAGGAGGACTACCAGCGGGCTTGACCAGCCACAGCAGTGGCAATGGTTCGGGTTCGGTTGCCGGTGCCAGGAGGCATCGCCCCAGGAGCAGGGAGCTGTTCCAGCCAGCCAGCACGGGGGAGGTGATCCTCAAGACCACTCCCATCCCCATTTCCGTACCCATCAGCCCACCGAAACAGGCCCCAGAGGAGATCATCACCATCATTCCCATTCTGATGGAGGCTCCCGCTTCCGTTCCCGCACCAGCTGCCATGCAGAAGCACTCGTACTCCGTGGAGGACTTGCGCACACCCACCAAGCCCTCGAAGGAGATGCACACCAAGAAGACGCAGACCCCGGAATCGGCCCTCAAGACGCACAAGCGCCTGGAATGGGATCCCGCCGCCGATGTGGGCTACTACAAAAGGGCGCTATCCACCAGCAACATCAGCACTCTGGAGCGTTCCGTGCTGGAGGAGTGCGGATGGCGTCAGCCGGTGGTGCAGCAGCAGCAGGAGGAGGGGGAGGAGGTGGCTAGGGAGGATCCGCAGGAAAAGCCGACGCCACCTCTGGCCTCCAGCACATTTGTGAACCGCAGCGCCAGGGTCAAGTCCGTTTCCAACTCCGGATTGGAATCGCAGTGCAGTTCCCAGAGAGAAGCATCTCTCGCCAGTTCGCGCAAGGAGGAATCCCAAAGTAGTTCTCACCAGCCAGACTCCAGGAGCAGCTCCCGTCAGCCAGACTCCAGGAGCAGCTCCCGACTGCCAAATTCCAGGAGTAGCTCCCGCCAGCCAAACTCCAGGAGCAGCTCTCTCATCCCCGAATCCACGAGTAGCTCTCATCTGCCAAACTCCAGGAGCAGCTCCCGCATCCCCGAATCCAGAAGCAGCTCGAAACGAGAGGAAACTAGCGCCAACTCCCGTCTGGAAGATCCGCCCGTCAACTCGCAGAGAGAATCCCAGGCCAGCTCCCGTTTGAGCTCGCAAGCCAGTTCAAGACGGGAGGATTTCCGGGACAACTCCCGACGCGCCTCCCAAGCCACCTGCACCTCCCTCTACGGCAGCTCCGTGGCCAGCAGCTTCGATTACAACAACTGCCTGGACGAGTGGCAGAAGGACAAGGACGTTGGCCGCACAAGTGAAGAGCCAAAAGGAGGTGGAAAGAAGCCGGGTGCAAAGGAGCAGCCAAAGCAGCATTCTTCCGAAAGGGAGCAGCCAGAGAAGGATCTGCGTGAAAGGGAGCAGCCAGAGAAGGATCAGCGGGCAAGGGAGAACCGTCAGAAGGACCACCGCCCGAGGGATGACCGAGAGAAGGAGCAGCGTAAGGCGGAGCAGAGGGAAAAGGAGCGGGAGAAGGAGCGCCAGTACACGTCCGCCCAGCTGGAGAAGGTTCTGGGCAATCGGCGGCGGGACAACAAGGAGAATCGTCAGCCACAGCCGGAGCCTCCTCAATCAGTCATTCCCACATCATCTACAGCCACTTCCTCTCGAGCGGGTTCAGGTCCTCCTTTTACTGCCCACAAAGGCGATCTGGACCTGGGCATCGAGCTGCTCTGTTCGCTGGTGAAGACCCGCAGCCTCACCCAGGGCCAGAAGAAGCAGCTGGTTAAGGACATAGCCAGGAGGATATCGTGCCTGGAGTTCGGCGAGAGCAGCACCAGCTCGCGATCCCTCAGGAGCAGTCAGTCGGGCAACCAAGTGGAGCAAGGTAAAGGTGAGGGATTAGTTATTAAAACTCCATGTTTTTCCTTTCCTTTGAAACATTTTCTTCATCTTCGCCCAGTGCTGCGTCAGGATGCGTCCACATGGACCTCCCAGGCGGGATCCCAGAGGAGTTCTCCCGGGGGCACGCCCACAGCAGTCACCCTGCCAGTTCCGGCTCCACGCAAGCGAACGGTGGGCACCTCCACGCCCTCCCCACTGCCCGCCAGCCTGACCAGCTGCTCCTCGACCAGCGCCGCCTCCCACGAGCTGGTCACCCAGAAGGCCAACCTTCCCGCCTCCCGAGATGCGGCTGCCTCCACGGATGCGGATGTGGAGGTGGATGGGGAGCTGGAGGCGGACCAAGAACTGGAGCTGGAGGACCCCGCCCTCCCGGAGTGGCTGAATCCGATGACCCAGAGCGAGATCGAGTACGACGAGCGACGAAAGGCGGAGAGGGAGGCGGAGCGACACAGCAAGATCGAGTGGATCGAGCAGGAGATCAAACGCTTGCTGGGCCTGCAGGAGCTCCTGGCGAAGGCTGTGGCCCGTTGCAATCTAGATGATAGAGTCCTCACAACCCAAGCGGTGCAGACGGAGGGGCATCCCGAGGAAGGGACACCTCCTCCGCCCAAGCCACCGGTTCGACACGAATCTGTGGGAGCGAGACCCAGGCAACTGCCTCCTCTACCCCTATCCGCTTCCTCCACGGCTCGATCGGATTCCTCAGCCCCGCTACTACCATCGCCTCCTCCGCCTCCGCCTCCTCCACCATCCCATCAGCATGGTGCGGAGCAGGCTGTCCGGCCTACTCGCCGGAAAATGGCCACACCCGTTCTGGTATCGCACAGCTCCTCCAGCGGCGGTGGCCGCAGCGAGAGCGTCTGCTCCTTTGTCCAGCAGCGCCAGCGACAGTTCCGGGAGCACTACGAGAACCAGCAGCAGCACCAGCAACAGTTGCTGCTCCTCCAGCAGCGGCAGCTCCACCAGCAGCAGCAGCATCTCTACGAACAGCAGCAGCTCCAGCACCAGCAGCATCGCTTGATCCATGGCCAGTGCAGCCTACTCCATCAGCAGCCGCCGCCTCATCCGCATCCCCAGTGCCAGGTAAGTTAGTAGGAAAGACCCTCACCCTCACCCTCCTCCCTAACCTAACGCCATCCCTTTCTAATTCGCAGAGGCACGGGGAATTCATGTACGCTCGGGCCACGGGTGGCTATACCAGTGCGGATCAGGAGGGGGCCATCTACTACCAGGTGGTGAGCGCTCAAGGAGCAACCGGCTATGTGCAGGCCAGCATGATACCAGGTGGAGCAGCAGCAGGAGGAGCGGGATCAAGGGGGAGCAAAAGAGAAGCCAGAGCAACCAGCGAGGCGGGAAGAGGAGGAGGTAGAGGAGTTGGTGGAGTTGGAGGAGTCATGCGGAGCAACAGCACCACCACCAGAACCACCTCGTTGTCCTCCTCCATGCTCTGCCTCAGCTCGGAGATGTCCATACCCATGGAAATGGTCAACACCTGCGAGACAACAACCACGACGACCACGCATCAGTATGACGATGTGGCTTGCCAAAGGAACCAGCAGAGGGGGGAGCAGGACCAGGCCTCTAGCCGGGAGCGGATGCAGCGTCACACCCTGCAGATGCGACCCCAGGGCATTGCCTACCTCATCCGCTTCACCACATCCGAGAGCGATGAGGATCAGCCAGCGCTGGTGCCGGCGCTCTCTCTGCAGGATCAGCTGCAGCGTGCCCGGCCCGAGTTCTGTGCCAAGTCCAAGGAGCGCAAGGCCATACTCAACCAGATGCAGATGCTGCGCAACGAGCGCCGCCAGGAGATGGAGGAGCTGCTGAAGGAGCCCACCAGCGCGGAGACGCTGGACAGAAGGCTCAAGGAGCTGCCCCCGCCTCCGATGAGTGAGTCTCGATGCATTTTGAACTTATTGAGTGCTAACTAATTCGTAACTAATCCGTAATCCGCAGGCACCTTGAGGGTCTTCACCACCAAGGAGATGAAGGCCATCACCAGCAAGCGGTGCCAGGTCCTGCCCGAGGTCCTGGAGGCCCAGAAGCGCGAGGTGGAGCAGCGCCGGCGTCATTGCAATCGCCTGATGCGCGATGTCTTCAACAAGGTGAGCAGAATCCTCCATTAAATTAATTTCAAGTCTAACTATTCCCTAACTCCTATTCCAGCGCCTGCAGAATCGGGTGGCCAAAGGACAGCTCTCGCTCAACCACAGCAAGACAATCATCTAGCCAGGATTTGCATATATCGTATATGCAGATCCTTGCCACCAGTTTCATTCATGTTCGGTGTTTGATGCCATTTGCAGGCTCATCCGTTTCGATCGGTTAATCGATTAATCGATTTTTAATCGCTCCTAACCACATTAAGTTTGGTCCAAGTTTGTAGAACATATTTTAGATGACATTTATCACGGAATTAGGTTTTAAATTATATATCTTATGTTTCCTGCCAGATTTTTGAAGTAGTGAAATAACTCAGGGAAACGATTTTTGCTAACCAAATTGACTCTGAAATGTGTATTTTTGAACAAATAAATCAAATATAAGACAAATATCGGAAAGATTTTGAATAACTTGACGCTTATCGATATCTTTCGACCGATGCATTTATATGGTACATTAAATTAAAACAAAAGAAAGTTAAAAGTGGTTTGTAATCATAGTTGTAACTGGAAATACAAACTCTACAGAGCCAACACATTTTTTTTATTTTATAGAAAAAAATACAAATTAATTTAGAACCAACGTTTTTAAATGAATATTCGATATCGAAATCGAAATGTTTAAGCCATTTGTGGTATATACCACTCTCGGAGTGTTACCTTTTGGCATTTTCATACCTCCAGCGTGTGGTGTCATTCAACAAACGACCGACGGTCACACTGGTCAGTACTCGCCGTCGCCGTCGTTTCCCCGTTATTCTCAGCGCAGAGCATAAATTCTCGTGTGTGTGTGCTTTGCCTTATTTTTTTGTTATTGTGTTTCCCGATTCAGCGCCGGGTAATTAACCACAGCCTCCGGTGCTGATCACTGAAATAATTCACGAGTAAGCGAAACACCGCACCGGGGACGGGGCGAAAAAAATCAACGCCAAAAAAAACGCCTAGCATTTTATTCCCGATTTCGTCTCGCTGCCTGTGTGTGCGTGAGCGTGTCTGTGCCTGTGCCAGTGCCAGTGCGAGAGAGTGTGTGTGTGTGTTTTTTTTTCTCCTCATTTGGTGTGTGCCTTTTTTTTTTTGTACACTGCTGCTGTTGCGACGCGCGTCGCAGACGAAGAAAAAAAATAAAAAAGAAACAAGTAGAGTGGCGAAGGGAGAGCAATGCAAAAAGACGAGAGATGTAAAGTTAGTTAGGAGTCTTTTTTTTGTTGGTAAAAGGAGCAGCGGCATCGGCAACAACAACAAGTAACAAAAAGGCGAACGGCAAATTTTTTGTTTGTCAGAGGCCTCGCTCTTTCTGTCTCTCGCGTTGCTGGGCGCTCTCTTAATCTCGCGCGCTGCCGCTCTCTCTCTCTCGCGCTCTCTGCCGCCGAGTGTTTGTGTGAGCGAGTGTGGTTGTGCGAGTGTGTGAGTGTGCAGGAGCAGCAGAGCAGCGTCGTCATCATCATCGTCATATCGACATCTCCCTCTCGCTCTCTTGCTCCCCTCTTCCAACTCTCCTTTTGCTGCTTCGTCTCTTGCCCCCCAAAAGTGAAACATGTTTTTCTGTGGCAACAACAGCAGCAGCGGCAACGGCAGCAGCAGCAGCAGCAACAACAATAATAATAATAATAAATATAATACCTGCAGCAACAACAACGGCAGCAGCTTTAGCAGCTGCATCAATCAACAGCAGTAACAGCAACCAAATAAATGAAAACAACAGTTTGTGGAATAAATGCAATGAAAACAAAGTCAACTGCAAGAACAGCAGCAGAAGCAAACCCAACAACAACAACAGAAAAGCCGAAAGCAAAGCAAAACTAAAATATATGAAATGTAAGTAGCTTTAATACAATAATATTCATGGTTTTTACAAACAATTGCCGGTTTTATTTACAAAATAGTTGTATACAAAAGAAACGCTCGAAAGGCATTCTAAAATTGTAGTTTGTTCCGTTTTCAAAACGAAATTACATCGAAATATCTTAACTTCTTTTCAAATATAACTTCTCTCAAGGCAGTATACCAAGATTTATAAAAACCGGAGGACTATATCTTATAAATTATTTGGGAATACAATTTGGAAACTAGGTAATTTAGATTTGTAACTCCAGTTGGTAAATTAATTTTGATGTATTTTAGGTATTTAACTACAACCAAGGGGAACATTTACATTTAAACAAAAAATATAGTAATGAAAAAGTAAAAAAAAAAAACAATCGCTTCGCTTCTGTTTTTGTGTTTGGTTAGGTTGAATAGCCATAGAGAGAGAGGAAGGAAGAGGTATAGAGAGAGAGGCAGAGGGAGAGGGAGAGCAAGAGAGCGAGCGGAAAGCGTCGAATGTTGTTGCTAGACAACAGCTACAGCGTGCTGTTAGCATGCCTTGCAGCGCTCTGTTAAACGCGCCAAGGCAATCCAATTGGACTTGCCGGCATTTTACATATATTTCCAATTCCCTCAGATGCTCCAACTGGAATCTCACGATCTAGAGAATGTACCAAAATTTTGGAACTACAAAGAAAATATTAGAAGGTCCTCCCTCCCTTTCACTCGACCGCTCTCTTTGGCTGCGCTCGCCTTTCTTTGCTTTCTCGCGTTGCATGGGTGTGCGTGCGTGAGTGCGTTAGTGCGTGTGTGCGTGCTTTCAATTAGCTGCGTTAATGAAATGTTAACGGAAAGTGTTAACTGATGATTAAATTATAATTTCATTTGTTTTATTAGGAAATTCCGTTTTGTGCCACCTAAGGCTCTCTCGCTCTTAGTTTGTGCAGCCTGCAAATGCGCGCGCCCTTTCTCTGCTCTCTTCTCGTTCTCTCTCACTCTCTGCCTCTCGATTCTCGTTTCAAGAAGCGACGCTGCCATCTCAAAAAAAAAAAAAAAAGGAAAAACAACAACCATGCAACAGCGCTGCAAGAGGTGGCAACCCTGCTGCAGTTGCACCACCCACCTCCCGATTTTCCCTCCTCGCTGCCAACCCCGGCAACCAAACAGCTGGACATGCCGCATTGGCAGCTGTTTTTTTTATTTTTTTATTACAAATATTTTGCCGGAAAGATGTCCAGCTGCTGCTGCCTCTCTTCTCTTTGCGATCGTGGACATTCTGCATCTTTTCTTTCTTATTTTTGTTTTTGTTTTTCTTGTTTGGAGGTGTTGGCCTTGCACTCGATTCTCCAGTTCATTGTTTATAATGTGTCTTCGAGGCGCCATTTGTATCCGTCGATGTTATTCAATGTCCTTCGATTGTGTTATTGTTTACTTGGGGGTCAGAATTACGGCATCACAATATGAATATGTTTATAAACAATTTGGCTATTTGGGTTAGATATCGGTTAGATTTGATCGAAGCAAATGATTGAATTGAATTTAAAGCGATCCGAAAAATAAATATGTATTGAATTGATCAAAGAAATGCAGAGTAAAGTGTATTTTATTTATTAGAATAAATTAAGATCCAAAAAGGTAATTAAACCATAAATTTCAGAACAAACAAAAAAGCTCTGATCGTTCAAGAACTTCCAGAGTTTTCCCTAAAATATAATATAAGAAGCTGGAACTTCCAGTTCAGATATCAGATAAACTTCGAAGACTCAGATTGAAAGGAATATAGAACGCCGTTTTATCAAAATATTTAAAAAGAGTTGTAGTTAAGAGAACTGTCGTCCATTAAGTTATCCCTGATCCTGGCCTTTCGCGCCATCAACATCTTCTGCTGTCGCCGCTGGCGCAACTGCTGCCTCCTCCTTTGCCTGTAGAGATCCAAGAGGGCTTCGCTGCTGGCCCCGCTTGGGTTGACTGGCGCTTGGATTTTCGCACCTCTTGCAGCGCCACCATAAGTGGGCATGCCGACACCATAAGTGGGCAATGCACCACCACCACCACCACCACAACTGGGACCGCCAAGACCACCACCCCCGTCCTCTGGTCGGCATAGGGAGACGGAAGCCTTTTGCCTGGCCTCGACAGCTGCGTTGGCCGCTCGGAAGGCGGCCTCCTTCACCTGTTCGTACTCCGACCGGGCACACGCCACCTGCTGTCCCAGCCGATCCCCGCGCCCCTTGACCGCCGTCAGCATCTGCGTCTTCTCCTCCAGATCCGCGTTGGCCTGCTCCAACAGCCCTTCGATGTCGGAGAGGCTGATCTTCCCCTGCTCGAGTATGTTCTTGAAGGTGGCCATCTCGCTCTCCGCCTCCTTGGCCGCCGCAAAGGCCACCTCCGCACTCGATTCGCTGCACTCCAGCGACTGGCAAACCTGCCAAACGGATTTGCGGTTTAGGAATATTTCAAAAATGGAGATTTAATCGAATTTAAATTATAAACATTTTACTAGTGAATAGTTTTACAGCACTTTCTCTTTTAGGATATTGCAAGCTAGCCCTCCATTATGGTTATATATCAATGGTATCAATATATATTGGTATAATAGAGAATCGTACCTGTGACACCACCGCCTCAGCCTCTCGGAGTTCCCGTGCATAATTATCGACGATCTCCTGTTTGCCCTCGACAACTGCATCCGCTGCGTGAGCGGCTGCTAATGCCTTCTCGGCTAGCTGCATCTTCACCTGGCGGGACGCTTCGTGGGCGGCGGACGCCTGGGCTTCGTTGGCGGCCTTGGCCACCTGGGCAGCATTCTGGGCAATCGAGGTGGCCTTCAGGCGGGGATTTTGTTTTCCGCCCTCATCATCGTTACCGCCACAGACATCCGAACCGCAGTCCTTGTCCCGATCCCTATCGCAGTCTCCAAAAGGTGGTAGAGGTGGGGGTGGAGAAGTGGGAGGGGGGTAGTTGCAACCAGTGCTACATGGTTCCGGGGACGACGCATCATCGTTATCATAGTTTAATTCCTCGGGTGGGGTGTCGTCGGGATAGGGACTCTCGAAATCGGAATCTAAATCATGGTACGGTGAGCCCCTGAAATCGTAGTTCTGCAATCCAAGGCGCAGTCCTCGCACGGTGGAGTAGGGCAGAAGCAGAAGCAGGAGCAGGAGCAGTTTGTATTTGAAGTTTTGTGACAGCAGGAACTTCATTTTCGGGATCGAGATTTAAGGCAAGTCGAAGGAGCAGAGGTTGCTGGGTTTCCCATTCACTTAGAACTTGGTTTGTAAACTCAAAGATACGAGGATAAGATATTTAGAGTTTTGGAAAAACCATTGCATTTGTATCCATATTTGCATAGAAGATACTTTCCAATCTACAACTTGTGCTGTTCTCCATCTTCTCCAGCGTTTTCCCCGGGCCTCCTGAGTGATGGAGTAATTAGTGAGTGACTAGTTATTTTTCTGCCACTTCTTCTGCCCCTTCCATTTCCATTGTTCTCACCTGCTGCAATTTCCTTTCCCCAATTCTCCCGGATCTCCAGCGATTAGTTGGGCTAAATGCGTATCAAGAATAATATTTCCATTTGTCCCCCCAATTGCTGCGCAATTGCGATTTTGACGCAGTCAACTAAACACGTGTGGCGAAATCCGAGAGAGAGAGAGCCGGCGGGGGCGCGGGGGGAGAGTGGAAAATCGAGGAGAGAGGAGGAGAGAGAAAGGCGGAGAAAGGGAGCAATACGACGCAACTGTCATTCAATCATAACAAACCAGATGCTCTACACGTGCTGTAGTCGTCGTCGTCGTCGCATATCGAGAGCGAGAGTTCCTCTCCCAATTGTTGTTATTAGTTTATTTTGCGGCTTACTCTCTAATCACCGCCCTGCCGAATGAATTGGGTTTATCCCGATACTATATATATATATGCGAAAAGGTAATGACAACAATAACAAAGTAATAACAAGCGGAGCAGCAGCGCAGCATTCAATGCAAACGGCAATTGAGTGCAGCGTAAATTAATCCAAGGAGAAGGCCTTGCAACGACGATCTGATAGATACTGTCATATATAAAATCAAAGCAACTAAACACAAATATGTTATCTCTCTGTTTACAAGCCATATTCGTATATGAAAAGAAATGCAGTTTCTATAAACTATTTATAGTGGTTTGATAAAAAATAATGTCCCAAAAATTGATTCTTCTTGAAGATGGAGAAATTCAGCATTTTCCATGATCGTTAATGAAACCATAACTGCTGTAAAATAATACCAAACCTATGGTTAAGGATCAGAGTCTTAAAATTAAGAATTCTCCAGTTTTTATTCAATACAGAAGTTGTTTTAAAATTTTAATTTAACTTTCCCTGCATCTGTTGTGTTTGGTATAGAAATTGTAGTTTGTTGTAATCTACTCTTTCCTGCTGATTATTTATTATTATTTTGGTTGTTGTTTTTTTTTTGTTGTTGTTGTTGTTCTGGTTGTTGCTGCAGTCTGCTTGCGAAATTTTCAATGCCACTGCCAACGCTGGCGGTGTCGACGACGTCATCCGTCATCAATGAATGCGCAGTTTTGAATTACCATACAAAAGAACACTGTCACACACTGTAAAATAAAAACGTTAAACCAAATAAAAGTAAGAGTAAGAATGCCCCAAATAAGTAGCAACGATTTAGTTAATGAAAATTAAAACCCTTTCTTGAATATTTAATTTATGGATCTCCACAACCTAGAAAGATTTAACATCAATTTGTTGTTTAGTTAATTTAAGAAAAATAGTAGATCTCCATGTTAATTTGTATTTTATAATACCATTTCGAAAATTCCCAGTAAAATTTAACTAAAGATGCTGATATTAAATATTAAATAAAATTATTTAAAAACAAGAAAGGAAGGCTAGCTTCGGTACCCGAAGCTTAGAATACCCTTGCAGGCTAGTTGCTTTCAAACCGTTCAATCGTTTGTATGGCAGCTATACGATATAGTTATCCGATTTTTTGTTTTTAAATTTCTAAAAAGGCTTTACTGTCTATAAAAACTGTTTTTCTCAAGAATGAATTAATTGTCTTGAAAAACACCAGAGTTATGCTCAATGACCCATTTTCTCCCATCGTTCCTATGGCAGCTATAGGATATAGTAGTCCAATTTTGATGAAACTTTCAGGATATATTAAAATTGCTATTAAATAGAGTTTTCCAAGAAATAAATAAATTATCTTAAAAAATGGCGAAATTCTGGAACTTTTTCCCAATCGTTCCTATGGCAGCTATGTGATGTAGTGTTCCGATTCCGGCCGTTCCGACTTATATACTACCTGCAACAGATTGAAGGGTCGGTGCAAAGTTTCAGTCCGATAGCTTTAAAACTGAGGGACTAGTTTACATAGCAACCGACAGACGGACAGACGGACAGACGGACAGACAGACGGACAGACAGACGGACAGACGGACAGACGGACATGGCTAGATCGACTCGGCTGGTGATGCTGATCAAGAATATATATACTTTATAGGGTCGGAAATGTCTCCTTCACTGCGTTGCAAACTTCTGGTCAAAATTATAATACCCTCTGCAAGGGTATAACAAACTCTTTTTATTAATATCAGTTTTCCCTTTTTCAATTGGCCCAACACTTGTTAAATGTTTATATTTAATATTTGCACATTTTTGCGTTATTGCGTGTTGAGCAAAAATCAACTTTATTAACTGACCTTGTGTTTTTTATTATTGTTTTTTCTTTCATTTTTGTTGTTGTTTTTGTTTTTGTTGTTTTTTTTTTGCTTGTGAAAATGTGTGAGCAGCAATAATTCTGTGCGACTGCGCCGGCCGCTCACTTCACTCTTCACTTTGCTTCGTTTGTGAGTTTATTTCGTTTCAGTTTCGGCCAAGGCAAAATCGGTCATTGAACTTTGAACCAAGCCGAGCAAATACAACAAAAATTCAAACAAACAAAAGGAAAAGAAATATACAAAAAAAATACAAAAAAAAAAAACAAAAAAAAAAGCACTGAAACAACAATAAAAGCAGAAATAAATATAATAAACTTAGCCAGTCAGTAGCTGCTGCTGCTGCTGCCGCTGCTGCTGCTGCTTCTGGCATGTAAATTCCTCTCTCCATCTCCCTCTCCTCTCTCCGCTCTTCCCTTCCCTTCCATTCCCCTCCATCTCTCTTTCTCCGCTCTACTACGCACTTAACCAACGGAGAGGAATAACGGAGGGAACGGGCATGGCGAAGAGGTTGGGAAATAAAGAAAGCATGAATTCTTCGCCTTTTTCTTGCACAATCTTCCATTGAAAAGTGCTTTCAAAAGCGCAAAAACCTTTTTTTTTTTGCGCTTCTCATTACAGTGGAACTTGTCTGAGTGATGATCTATATTCTATATACTCAATTTAAGTGAATTCTATTAAAATTGAGTTAGAGGAACTTTGGAGGTCCTCAAATCCATTTGAACCTCTACTTGGATTTCATAATACATGTTCATAGACAGACAATATATAATAAATGCAATATATTATTTTCTCCTTTGTATTTTATAATTAAATATAATAATTAGTGCACATTTATTTTGATATTTCCTTAAATTTATTTATTCAAAACTGAATCTGTTATTTGTATTGTTTTGACTATTTATACAAAACCCACAAAAAGTTCGAGAATTTTGAAGACTCATTTACTTAGACTTAGATACTTAAATATCTGATGTGTCCAAGTTATTGAAGTTGAGCTGTATCTTCCGCTGGCCAGATTTTCTGTTTTTTGTTTTAGTATAATGTTTTTTGGGCTAATCAGCAATACTAATGGTGAAAGAGAGAAATGGAAAACGCCTACAAAGTATTTTTAGTAGACACCCAGCAAATGTGGAGCACGACGCTCCCTTCTTCCTTCCCATGAATTTAATATGTGTATTTCTGGTATTTTAGTAGCAACTAAACTTAAAAACGAAAATCTCGAAACGGAAGATGGAAGATGCTGCAGAAAATATGATTTGTGTGATTTATTAGTTTAGTAATAGCTTGAAATTCAATTAAATGCAGTAGCACGCAAATTGAATTAAACAAAACGGAAAGACTGAGATTAAATTAAAATGGAAATGGGAAAAGTAGTCACACCAACGATTTGGGTCACCATCACCATCACCACATGACGCGACGCGACACGACAAGGTGGGTGGTGCGGTGGGTGGGTGGGTGAGTGGACGGGGCAAGGGGAGAGTGGAGAGTGCACGAAGAAGAAGAAAAAGAGAGCACGAGCACTGAACGCAGCTAAACACCAACACAGGGAAAGAATTTACACACGCACACGCAGACAGATAAAACCGATTGTGTGACGTCAAACGCTGATCATAAAGTTTTTTATTCTTTTTTCTTCTTTTTTTTGTTTCATGCGTTGCGCTTGGCAAAGTCGCCAAGATCTTGGAGAACAACTACAGTGATGGCTCTTGAAACTAACAATGATATGTGCTCTGCTCCATATATTTATATTAAAGGGTATTTAAGTATTGAATATAGTACAAACTTTCCCAAGACAAACCCTTCATTTAAATAATTATTCATTTACTTTTCACTTTTACTATCCTTTTTGAATTTCTTACCTGCAATATATTAAACTAGAATATACCTTAAGGTAGTTATTAAATGATAAAATTCAAGCAAAGAATTTTATTTACTATGAAAAACACTTAAAAACCCATTTTGATCCTCCAGATCGAAGCGCCCCAATCGAACTCCTAAAAGTATGCTGATCTTGTTTTTGCTAACCCCGGAGTTATCTTAAAGTACCGGGGAGTATCTGAAAGATTAAAGACCTTCGCCGGCTAGGGTTGCCAGCTGCTCAGCTAAATTCAATTAGCACGCCGCCGCCTCTCTTCTGCTTGTTTTGTGGATTGTTGTTTTTTTTTGTTTGTATTTGTATTTGTATTTTTTGTGTGGGAGTGCGTGGCGTGGGTGTGTGTTGAGTTTGCTTTCTATTCTGGTGCTGCTCTTTTTATTCATTTGCTGATTTTATTTTATTTTTTGCCGCTGTCGATTTTGTGTTGGCCCAAATGAAACGATGATGAAGCATGCACAAAAAGTAGCTGCTGCTGCTGCTAAAAATAATTCGAAAATAATGCTCCCTCTTGGAGAGAAGGAGAGAAGGGGAGAGAGTGGTGGTGGTGGGGTAGTGTGAAAAGCCTGTGACGTCACGAGCTCTTATCATAGAACGAGGAAGATCGCCCCGGGCCAGTTGGCAACAACGGGTTAAACCGAAAGTTAACACTTGATAGCCGCATGATCCGTCGCATTACGGGTCAGAGATCGCGGATGCTCCGCAAAGTTCCGCTGCCAAAGGAAATTTCTTTTCACATATGTATGTATGTACATTTGTATATTTGTCTTTTGTTAGTCAGCAAATGCAGGAGTGACGCATTTTTTTTCGGTCTCTGTTTCTGAATCACAGCAGAATCATTCACAGACTGCAGTTTCTGGGTATTTTTTGCTTTCATTCGTGTTTTTTTATTTTTATTTTTATTATTTTAGAACAGGTTTTCCTTCTGTTTTGCCGGTACATTGTCATTGTGTGAATTTCTGCAGAAGTCCCAAAGCCAACAGTGGCGGTTAAAAATGATGGGTTGGGTTGTTCTTATATTTTCATTAAGATTTTTTATAGTTTAGATACCAACAAGGGAGGGAAGGAAGCTAGAAATTGCGAAGGGACTAAACTCGAAAATAAATATAAATATATTTAATTGTAAATATATAAATACAATTCATATGTATAGTGATAAAATATCAGTGAATCACAGCTGTAACTCTAGTTCCCTTGCTTCTAATCCCAGATGAATAATATCATGTGTAATTAACTATTTAACTTTTTTAATGGCTTAACTTAAAAAACAAACTTGAACCACTACTGTACATTGTGTGCATTTTTCTTCGTTTTGTGCGAGGGCAGGAGCTTAAAATGGCAAGGGTGGCAACCCTGGCCCCGGCTAGCTGGTCAAATCCCCATTTTTTATTTGCCTTGGCAACAAAATCGCGAAATGCGAAAAGCCGCAAAAACAAAAACCACAAAATAAAAACTACAAAGAGAGCACAGCAACAAAAAAAAAAGAAAAAAGAAAAAACCAAACAAAAAACGAGCAGCTAAACGCTAATAATGCCACTTTCACCGCAACAATAACAACAACAATAACAACAACAATAACAACAATGGGAGTGTTAACATTAAAATCAAGTCTGTGTGTGTTTTGTTTAGCTCATTAAAATATTTGCGCACGTAGATTGGTGGATGTATATATGCATACATATATACGTATTGCTTGGGATCGGTTAATCAACATTTTTTGTAATTGAAAATTCGCGCATGTAATTTTTCGCCTTGACAACAGACAAAAACGCAGCAGTAATCGAAATCGAAATCGAACTTGAAACAGCTGTCTCCTGCGTTGAGTGCTGCTTGTGTGGTAATGGTGTGTATGTGTTAGAGGCGGCGCCCCAAGAGCAACAACAACTAAAAAAGCCAAGCCACACGTTGAACTTGCCTTAGAAGCCGCTCTCTCCCGCTAGCGCTCTCTTCTCTTTTTCACCTCCCCCTCCCTCCCTCCCTCTACCAGTCGCTCTTTGCCAAGCGGCTCTCTCGCTTGCACACACAGACGCATGCTTTTTGCGTCGCGTGTCGTTCGTTCACCTGCCAATGCAACAGAAACAGAGAGAGAGCGAGAGCGAGAGAGGGACTGTTTAACAGAGAGCTTTAACAGAGAGTCAACAGAGAGCTCGAGAGAAAGAGAGCGAGCGAGCGACCTGAGCGGAGCGCGTGTTTTTCTTTTCCCGACGATTGTTATTATTTATTATTTTTATTTGCGCCGCGCTGTTAGTATAAACTATTTGTACGCCTTCGAAATCTACTCAAATTTAAATTAATTCAATTAGCTAATTAAACAATCACCTCTCTCTTTATTTCAGCAGCGGCAACAGAAACAACAACAGCAACAAAGAAGCGGGGAGTACATCATCATCAACAATAACAACAACACCAACACACACACAAACAAACCAACAAGCAAGCAACAACAACAACAACAACAACAACAAGTACAGTTTTTTGTAAAGAAAGCGTGACGACAATTATTTATAATTACCAAATGTAAAAAACAAAGCCTAAAAAGCCGGGAAAACCCAAGTTGTGTTAATAATTAAAAAAAAAAAAAAAACGAAAAAATGTTTATGCAAAATGTTGAGAAAAGCGGCTACCGAAAATCCGAACTACCGTAAAGCAAAAACTACGATAACTTGAACGGGGAAAAACCGAAAGAAAAATCGTACAAAACTGAAAACGGTAAAAGAAAATAAGAAGCTAAACGCGGCGACTGACGGAGAAGAAAGCGGAAGAAAGTCTTAGTCTTGGTTTCTTCGCAGATTTCCCTCGTGTGTGCGCGCGTGTGTGTGTGTGTGTGTGTTAAAGTGCGGGGGTGTGTGTGTGTGTGCGTGTTTTGTTTTCATAAGAAGCACACACACACGTGCAATGCCAGAACGGTAAATAAACGAACGAAAGAGCAACGACAACAACAACAACAACAATTACCAAAAGAAGCCGCAAAAAGTGCTGTTGTCTCGCTCGCACACACACTTCCAAAGGTGATTATTATTATTGCTCTATTTTTTTTTTTTTTTGTTATAAATGAAAACTTTTCAATTGCTAAATAAACAAAAAAAAATTTAATATATTATAACAAAACCAATCGAAAAGGAAAAAAGACTTTCAAAAGTGTGTTCATAATCTTAAAACAAAAACAAAAAATCAACAAAATTCACAACCAACTGCAAAATAGCAAAAAACAAAAACAACAACAACTACTAAAGTATTCGACGCATGGAAAAAATACACATAAAATACGAAAATATAAATATATATTAATTAAATACCATTCAACGTACATATATTAAATTGTAACTGAACAAACCATAAATCAGCGGCATTAATAAGCAACAACAACGACGACGACGCAAATACAAAAAGAAGCAAAAACAAAAGCAAAATACACATGAAACAAAATAACACTTTAATTTATAAGGAATCACAAGCAACCAAATCCGACGTATTGCTAAATTAATTACAAAAAATATATACACATAATTTCCTTCAAACTATCCACAATCGTATGAACAAATAACGCAATATATATACACCCACATATATATATACATATATAATAAACACAATTACATATATATATATGTCCAGTACATATAAAGTAATATATAAAAATTAAAAACAAAAAAAAACCGAAGTAACGATTCATTAATCAGCGGAAAACCAACAAACATCAGCCCCATGTATAGATTAGAGGATACGAATAGCGGCGGCGTTATGGATAAGAATAAACAGAAACGTAAGTAGATTGCTCCCNTGCCCCCCCCCCCCCAATTTATCCTCCCCCAATCCCTTAGGATATAGATTAACAAAATATATACTCGAAAGGATCAGATCGCTCGAACCCAATCGCCCAAAATCATCTATTTTCAGGGATATCCAGGGATATGGCTGTATGATTTTTTTAATACTTTTCTAATAAAATATATAGGTTCAAGATCATCAAATGTTATTCTATATTGGATATCGTATTAACATTTCTTTGCCATGGAAATAAAGATCATCATAACATAAGTTCGATCTATTTCTCTGAATTCTATTCCATAGAACTATATTCCGTTTCAATAATAGGAAACTATGAAAATAATATGTACTAATTCACTGTAACTGAGAAATATAATAATTCGCAGTCGACTGAGGGATATATAGAACCCGAACCCGAACCCGAATCGAAGCTATCGGATTATTCAACGGAAATGCCAAAGTATTATTCTAGTTTATCGGCAATCGCGAGGGGATTTACTTTTCTAAGAGTTACACATATATACTTATTTGGTTTTTGGGGCCGATGTAGTAGGCAGTAGGCAGGGTGTTGGGTGTTGGCCATGTATTTCCACAACGTGCTCCGCTCCACAGCTGTGGGAAATGCAACAATGTCAGTCCATTCAGGCAGCAAATATTGTGTGTCAACTGTTTGCTTATCACTCACCTTGCGCTCACTCAATGTCTCTGGCTATGTCGTCGTCTCAGTACGTCCCTCTGTCTGTCCATCCCTCCATCCGTCCCTCCATCCATCCATCCATATTCCCTACCTCCCTGCTATCGGAATCCGGTGACCTTCAGTGGACTGGACTGGGGACTTCCCTGGAAGGAAATGGGGAAGCTCGTTGTTGTTTGTTGGGTTTAGTTTGGTTTAGTTGTAGTTTTGCCGCTGATTAGCTGGCGCCATCTGTTCATAAAGTTGTCAAGTGCAGGCGGACAAGGAAACGGAATATCTGTATGTGTATATATAGTATATAGTATAGTATATCTGTTCTATCGGCATTGGCCGACCGTGAGTCACCTGCAAAAAGCCCTCGCCTCCTCTGGATGCAGGTTGCTGCTTGCTGGTGGCTTCAGTATGCGGTGCGAGTGGTTTGCTCAGTGTCCGAGATCTCATTCCCTGGGACGAAATGCAAGTGGCCGGCCGGCCAAAACTCGAACGCAAAATGTCGTCAACTATTTTTATTTTCGGCCGGGACGCGACAGACATTCCTTATAATAGATGGGAGGGGGGGGCAAAAGGGAGGAGGATATAGTCTTGGATGGAATGGGATTGGGTCGGGTCTGAAGAGGGAAGAGATCCCTATAAATAGAAGCTGGTTCCGACCCTCCTTCTCCGTTCCCAAACTCATTTATCATTCAACTCTTCCATCGATTCACTTTGCTTCACTGGCAGATTTCCTTACCCAACTTTATATTTGCTTTTGCAACATTAATTTGTTGGTTGTTTTTTTTTGTTTTTTTTTAGAATTTCATCATTTATTTATGAATACAACGAATCACTTGCACTTGAACCGCGCGCACTGTGGCACAAAATAATGGCACAAAACACACTTTTTGCATGTGCCTGGGGTTAATTACATTTTAATTTAATTTCACATTTCGTTTGCTTTGTTTTGATTTCCTTGACTTGACTTGACGTTGCAAAAGAGACGACGCAAAAGCCAGCCGAAACAAAGAAACGAATTATCTGTAGCTGTAGCTGTATCTATGTATCTGTATCTCTGTATCTATGTATCTGTGTATCTGTATCTGCGCGCACGAGACAAGTGAGAACACTTTCCCACTTTACTTGACTCCGCTTCGGTTCGCTCCGCCTCATGTCATTATTGAAATTCCATTATCTCGGAATAGCGGAACTCAACTGCCCCCCCAACTGTTTTCCTGCCGCTGCCCCTGCCCCTGCCATTGCCCCTCCTTCCTCAGCTCCAACTCCAACTCCAACTCCCAAAGGCGTCTGGCCAAAACAGATGCGATAATAAAGAAAAACCAATGCGGGCTTCTGACCAACAATAATAGGAAAACACCTTTTCCGGCTGCCTTTAAGTTTCGCAGTTGTTCAGGAACAGAACAAGTAATTGGATATATACATAACCAAACCATATTTTAATTGGATATATTAAAGTGCAATACTATTTTCTCAACATGGATTTGTAGTACTACTTTTCCAAGACCATAAAAAAAACATTGGAGTTTCATCTTCGAACTGACCAAGAACGAAAGAACCACCTCAAGTTCGGGATGCCAGATTGCCGGGCATTCCCCAGCATTATCATTATATCTCCACAATCGTCCGCCGATCGTGACGATTGCAATCGCTATATCGTATCGTTCGTGCGATCCGCAGAAATTGCATCGCTCACTTTACCTAGACGCGACAACAAAATCAAATAAAAATAACAACAACTAAAAGAAGAGTAAATATAAAAATAAAAACAACAACAAAAACAACAACAAAATAAAACAGAAACCAGAAAAAGAGCTGCAAGAAGCGATGCGGCGACAGAAAACACGGTTCCGTATAAATAAAACAGACGACACAACCAACGAGTGTGGCAGGCACCTTTGGGGCCAGCGCAAAAAAATCTGCGGCAGTTTGCGTTCAATTTTCATGCGGCACAGATCGCGCGGCAACAACACAAAATATAAATAATATTAATATAATAAAGAGGAGCAGCTCACCGCACACAAAGCCAGAGAAATGAATCTATAAGTGAATACTTTCAATTCACAAGGAAGGCATCCCATCCCATCCACAAACAAAGGAAGTGAAAAGCAAAAAAAAAAAATAGCACAAAGAAAGGAAGCAGGAAGCAGGAAGCCTGGCAAGAATAAAACGAAGATGTCAGCGGCCCTGGTTTATTGGCAGCAGTCAACAAACGGCGATGTGATGGACAAGGCAACAAGCCCCACAGATTGGGCGCCATTCAAGCCACCACCTTGTGCTGCACCTGCTGGGGGCACAGCAGCAGCGGCAGCAGCAACCAGAGGAGGAGGAGGAGGACACCATCACCAGCTCAGCCAGCTGAGCCAAATGAATCACCATCAGCAGCAGCCAGCGCAGGCCAGTCCAGTTCATTACATCAATTATCTGGCCCAAATTGGCTGTCAGCATCGTGTCAGAAATTGGCCATCAAACGGCAATCACAATTATTACAATCACAATCAGCATGACCAGAAGTTGCACCTGGAGCTGGGACAGGAGCAGGAGCTGCTGGGTCTCCGCCAAATGAGCTCAAAATTCCAGCCGAAATCCGTTTGGACTTGGACGCCTCCAGATCCGGATCGAGTGGATGGCAATCTGCTGGCCACGCAGGGATCGAGAAGTGATGGGCATTACAACTGTAAGCTGATTTTGGGGGAGATTAATCTTTGGGTTCAATCGGGTTCAGTTTAGGATTTCAATCTGTTGGTGATTGCATCTTTAGGATGTGCCCCTCTTCAGATTCTTCATTACTTATGCTTCCGATTCGGAAACTAATTAACCAATTATAAATATATAAATCCATTTCCACCCTTTCAATCACTTCGAGTGAAACGCATTTTCACGAAAAATCACTCACCTGAAATTGATAGTATAAACAAAGCGATTTTTCTTTGTAATAACAATGATTGAATGAACGAAATGAACTTTTTCGACATGCACTTTAATTGCTAAATTGACTGAGAGCCGCCCTTTTGTTTTTCCACCTAAATCAATTGTTTGTTTTTCTGGGGTTTTTTTTTGGGATAGAGTTTCCGTCATCACCTGATGATGGGTGGGTTTTGGGGTTGGTTCTGGTTCGCGTTGATGAAATGCAATATCTTTGGCTCTCTGGGGTTCAGCAGCTCACCAGCTGGGATATAAACACCGATGCAACCCGCCCACGCGCCCAATCCCCGACATTATCTTGTTTATATCGTTTTGGTGGCTATTTTTATTCCACAAGCCAAGCCAAAAGCAAACCGAAACAAACTACACACCGAAAAAAAATGTTAAATAACAACAAAAACAAAAAAATACAAATAAAAAGACTGAGCGGAAAGAAAAGTGAGCTAGTGAAATGGTCATAGAAACATGGGGGGGAAATAGACAAAAAAAAATGGGAAAATGGGGAAATGGGAAAAATAAAGAAGCAAAAGAACGGAATCTGAATAAAACGAAAAGAAAAAAAGAAAACGGACTGACCGGGGGCAGTACTATAACGGCGTCAGAATTATGTGTGTTGTGTGCCTTGCATATTGTGTAATAATTTCACAGTTCTGTCTGGTCTAAAATTAAGGTAGAGCCCCCTCTTCCCCACCCCCCCCTCCTACGTTGGTGACTCGTTGCCTCACTGCCGCCTCTACAGTGCACAACAAAAGTATATATACCGCACCTGTGCATTACTATGTTTGTGATCTATTAATCTATTAATGGAAAGATACGAATATGTTGTACATTGAATCTATCAGCATTTTTGAAATTGTTAATTAATTAAAATTTATTCGATTATATTACGAATAATTAAATATTCATAGTTAGTTTGGTATTCTATTTGCATAATAATTGATCTTGTTTCAAATCAAATGAATTTAATATAATTTTTATAATGGGAAAATATATTTGAATGTTTGAGAGAATATATAAGAAAGAATGATTTTATATGAATAAAATATGAAATCAATATTTTATTTGTACATTGTTCATCTAAGCCTAAAACCTAAATAAATATTACTTAAACCCCTCAAATTAAGCCAAACAATATAGTTCATAAAGTTTAGTGTAGTTTTTTCGCCCAGTGCCTCAAACATATTCCTCCTGTTCCCTGTTACCTTTGCCTTTTACCTTTATCATCGCAACTTTTGGCAACTGGCTGTGGGGCTGGTGTCGTCAGGTGTGCGAGAAAACAGGTGCATTTTCAGAGCAGACCAGAGCAGAGCAGAGCGGAGCAGTGTTCGAGCGATCTGATCCCATCCGATCCGATCCGTTGCGGTCAATGAACCGCAGCCCATCGCAAACATTACGTTACATTTATACTTGTATATATATATATTCGTACACTATTCATTCCCGCTGATACTTGTATAATGTGCCTCCCTTTTTTATTGTGTATGTGTTATCTCTCTGTATCCGTATCGCTGATTGTATCTGTATCTGCAGTATCCGCTTATGGGTCCAGCGCCGGCAGCGTTGCCGTCGACGCGGCGCAGGGCAGCGGGAGCGGAGGCGGCGGCGGAAGACAGCGGCATGCCCCCCTCTATGGGCGCTTCGTTGTCGAGGAGGAACTGCCCGTCGCCCACCGGGATGTCATGCACCATGTGAGTACTCATTACATTGTATGAATAGTTATAACTAACTAAATAACATTTACCAAATAACAGTCCTCAATGTTGGCTCTTTTGTTATTTTTAGAGTAACTTCTGATAATTTCATTTGGCTAAAATAAGACTTCAGATAAATTCATATTTTTCAGAATATAATAATCTCTTTAAATATACAGATAGTCAATAATTAAAAGATATTGTGTTTTCTTTAATTTTCAACTTTAATCAGATATTTGATATTTATTTTAATAACCAATTAAAAGGCCAATTTAATAGATAATTTTAGAATTGGTTATTGGATAGTAATGAAATTTGAATGTGTAATTCATATTGAATTAACAATTAGTTAAAGAGCTAACATTGAACTAGAGTTCCTTATAGGACTATATATATTCAATTTACTGATAAATAAAATACCTTCGATTCCGCAGCACTCTAGTCCCTCGTCCTCGTCGGAGGTGCGCGCCATGCAGGCCCGGATTCCCACCCTCTTTCGTGACCCCGCCTCCGGCCCGCTGCGCAAGCTGAGCGTCGATCTGATAAAGACCTACAAACACATCAACGAGGTGAGTGCGAGATACTATATCTGTATCTGTATATCTATAAAAATATCAAGCCATAAATGCAGTTGTTTTATCATAGCCAAAAAGCCGATATTTCTGGAATGACATTTCAAATACATTAACTTTATATGGTTTATTATAATCTGATTTTAATATACCAATAATATAATATTTGTAATCATTATTTAATTTGTGTTTAATGGAAATTCAAAGAACAGTAATATAATTCGATAGATGCTTTTAATTTTCTTGAATTTATTCCCAATTTCCCAATTGATATTGATATGGTTTGTGGGTTTTTTTCTTAGAACGATTTCGACTAAAATATTGATGTTTTCAAATGTTTCGTTGTTTATTTTGAGTAGAACCTTGGCATCCCTCGCCCCCCGCCTTTAATTTTCTTTACTCTTATGACGATCGGAATTTTTTTTCGGCGGGCTTTTCTTTCTTGACTTGCGTTGCTATCTGCTATCTGCTGACAGCGGATATTTGTGGCACTGAGCTGAGCTAAAGATACGTTTGTCCTTGACCCGTTTGGTGGGTCAATTCTCGCACCCATTCCCATTGCCCCAAAAGTTCCCTCGTTCGTTCACATTTTCGATTGACGTCGTCTGCCGCCTCACTTGACAATTTGGTTGCACGAGAGAAAAAAAACACAAAAACACCCAAAACCACAACTAAACTAAAGTAAAGTAAAATGAAATGAAATGAAATAACATAGAGCACCAGCAGCAGAAGGAAAATGCGAGCCACACGCAACCGTCCCTCGCCCCTTCTCTGCCCCTTTCCCCTGCCCCATTCCCCTGCCCCTGCCCCTGCCAAGTTCGCAAACAAAAAGCGTTCAAGAATACAAATAATAGAATCCCAGAATACCTACCAATACCTGCCTTTCTTTCTGCCGCCTTTCTTTTTCCTCTGCTTCTCTTCTCCCATGGAAACTGTCGCCTGTCATGAGTGATATGACGCTTAGGCGACAGGGAAAATGTGGCAATGTGACAATGTGACGATATGACGACGACCTAAATCTGTTCTGTCCTGTTCCGTTCCGTTCTGTTCAGTTGAGTTCTGTTCAGCTCAGTTTTACCTTGCCTCCAGAATGTGGGTTGCTTCCTTCGTTCGGTTGCCTGGTTGTTGCCACATTTTAATATTTCAGTTTGTTGTTGTTGTTGGGTGGCAGGCAGGGTTAAATTCGGGTTGCACGCAAGTTGGGTCACAGGAATTCTAAATACAATAGGGAATGCCAAGAATAGGATTTAACATATAAATAAATACAAGACAAACTGAAGACGCATTGAAAGCTGACAAAAAATATGAAAATTCCCATAAAGGATGATTTAATATTTTGTTGTTCTCTTTAGGTTTAGTTAAAGTAGGAAATTGGGAATATCAATTTAATATAATGGGTTCCAGTAACAACGGAAAATTGTATCTTTTTAATTGAAAGATGATAAATTGTCCGATCTAAATGTTTTGAAGTTTTCCTTTTTTAATTTATGCATAAAATACAACTCATCTCTCGATTTATTCATTTAATTAAAATATACAGTCAATTAATTGTAATTGCAAATGGGAAACTATTTATTTCCAGCAGGCTTATTAAATGTTGTATCCTGCGTTTATTTGTTATTTTTCATGGCAAAGTTCAAGGATATATTTATTGAATTTGACACGGCAAAGCAAAAAGCCATATTAAGCTGACACACATTTAATGAAGTGGAAAAAACTTCGCTTTCATACATACATACTCGTATATTAACTACCAATGCTCAACATTTTTCAAGCGAAGGAAAATTAATTTATTGCCCGATGCGCATTTATTTAACGTTACGATTTATTTTACTTACGGTCAATTGAGCGAAAATGTAATCGATGCTGCGAACAGGTAAAATGAGTAATGATTTTGACAGGTTGCCTGCCTTCCTCCTGCTGCCTTCCTCCTGCCTTCCTCCTGCCTGTGTGCCTGCCGGGACATTTCCGATTTTCCAGCTGAATGCAAAAAGCGTAGCCAAGCAGCGGGTGCTGGCTCAAGTGCAGATACAAGATACAAGATACAGGAGACATGGGGACGAGATACGAGCAGCAAGAGTACAAAGTACAGATACAATTGCAGGTGGCGAGTGTTTTGGACAGACGCGTTGCATCTAGCAGTTGCAGGTGGCATTTCTTATACCGTTACCGTTAGATGGTGGTTATTACGGTGACGATGATGATAATGATGATGATGATGTAGCGCCGTTCGTTGTCTTTTCGCTGCCTCAGCCGGCGTTGCAGTCGCCGCTTGCTATGCGCCGTTTTGTATGCTACAGTTTTGTTGTTGTTCTTGTTTCCTCCTGTGCTCTTGCTCTCTTGCAAGACTGGGAGAGAGAGGCAGAGAGAGAGAGCAAGGGAGCCGCATTAACTGTGACGCCGCAGCGGCCCAGAAAAAACGTCATTACCTTAACATTCGACGTCAGCAGTGGCAGCAGCAGAGCAGCAGCATACACCCATTTTCCAGCGCTCTCTCTCTCTCTCTGCAAAGCAAGAGAGAGCGGCCCGTTTGTGCAGCCGTCTTCTAGGCGTTGTTGGAACTCCTCTCACCGCCTTCCCCCCTCTCTCTTTTCGCTGCGCAGCCTTTGCCTTGTGGCGCCATCTCGCTCGCACCTCCGTCAGCTTGCCGCGTTAGCAACAACTTTTTTTCGCCAAGCTGCATGCAACCGACTTTTTTTTTTGTACGGCTCTCCCCATGTGAAAAAGAGGGAGAGGTGGTTGTGTACCCCGCGCGTCTTGTTGGCGTCGCCCTCTTTCGCATTGCCGGTCTTTCGCTCTCTCCCCCTTTTCTCTTCTCTTCTCTTCTCTCATTTTGTTGTTGTCATTTGGCATTTACTCATTTTCTCATTTTCGCCTGTGTGTGTTTACATTTGGCTTTGATGAAGTGGAAATAACGAGTGAATTCAATTTGCCACTTGGCCAGCAAAAGTATGGGAACGGTTTTTTGTTGTCCTCTTATTAGCCCGGCGCCCGGCACCGGCTAACTGGCCGAAGACCGAATACCGAATTCCAATTGGGAGTTCGTGTATGGGAATTCGAAAACAACAATCGATCGAGCCGGAGTTCCAATTAGCTGCAGCAGGTGGCGCTTCGGGTTGATAGTAGCACCGCCGCTAGCCGTTAGGGGGCGTAGTTGGAATAACTCCTTTGGCGCCAAATTTGAAAATATGAATTTAATTCAAAATTAATTATTAATATTAATTATAATTGTGTTCTCCTTGCAGGTTTACTATGCGAAAAAGAAACGTCGTGCCCAGCAGACGCAAGGCGACGACGATTCGTCCAACAAAAAGGAGCGAAAGCTATATAACGACGGCTACGACGACGATAATCACGACTATATAATCAAGAATGGCGAAAAGTTTTTGGATCGCTACGAGATCGACTCGTTAATCGGTTGGTTCTAGCAAATTGCTTAATTTCTTAATTCTAATTAATTAATTACTAATTGAAATCCCTTTTTCCTGCACAGGCAAAGGCAGCTTCGGACAGGTGGTGAAGGCCTACGATCACGAGGAGCAATGCCATGTGGCAATCAAGATAATTAAGAATAAGAAACCGTTCCTAAACCAGGCACAGATCGAGGTCAAGCTGCTCGAGATGATGAATCGGGCGGATGCCGAGAATAAATACTACATCGGTGCGTATGTCGGGATAATGCATATAGCATATTCCATAGAATATTCGCTAGGGGTTTGCAAATAATGCAGGTTTATTGAGGAGATTGGGAATATCATTCTTGAATTTTGAAATATGTGAGATCTAAGTAAATATAAAGTACAGCTACAATATATTTTATATATTGAAAACCAATTAAAAGTAGAAAATACAAAAGAAAACCCTCTGCGAATTATATGTAACATATATATGTAAATACAGAAATAGAATTATAACAATACTAATCGCAATCACCGATTCCCATTCCCGATTACAGTGAAGCTCAAGCGGCACTTCATGTGGCGCAACCACCTGTGCCTGGTGTTCGAGCTGCTCTCATACAACCTGTACGACCTGCTGCGGAACACCAACTTCCGGGGCGTCTCGCTGAACCTCACGCGCAAGTTCGCCCAGCAGCTGTGCACGGCGCTGCTCTTCCTTAGCACCCCCGAACTGAACATAATACACTGTGATCTGAAGCCCGAGAACATCCTGCTGTGCAATCCCAAGCGATCGGCGATCAAGATCGTTGACTTTGGCAGCTCCTGTCAGCTGGGACAGCGGGTGAGTGTTTGGACGCAGAACCGGAATCCTCCGAGAGATCTTTGCTAATGGTTATTATTTTTGTGCTCCTATCCAGATCTACCACTACATACAGTCGCGCTTCTACCGCTCGCCGGAGGTGCTGCTGGGCATCCAGTATGACCTGGCCATCGACATGTGGTCCTTGGGCTGCATCCTCGTCGAGATGCACACCGGGGAGCCGCTCTTCTCCGGCTGCAACGAGGTGGACCAGATGAACAAGATCGTCGAGGTGCTGGGCATGCCGCCCAAATATCTGCTCGACCAGGCGCACAAGACGCGCAAGTTCTTCGACAAGATCGTCGCCGACGGCTCCTATGTGCTGAAGAAGAACCAGAATGGGAGGAAGTACAAGCCGCCGGGGTCGCGGAAGCTCCACGACATCCTCGGCGTGGAGACGGGCGGTCCGGGTGGCCGTCGTTTGGACGAGCCCGGCCACTCCGTCTCCGACTATCTCAAGTTCAAGGACCTGATCCTGCGCATGCTCGACTTCGACCCGAAGACCCGGGTCACGCCCTACTACGCCCTGCAGCACAACTTCTTCAAGCGCACGGCGGACGAGGCGACCAATACGAGCGGAGCGGGCGCCACAGCGAATGCGGGAGCCGGTGGCTCTGGCTCCAGTGGCGCCAGCGGCGGTCCCGGTGGCCCTGGCAATGGCGGATCCAGCGGGGTCGGTGGCCTCGGTAGCAGCGTCGGTGGCAACGGCGGCGGCGGCGGCCTGGGCACGAGCAACAGCAGCAGCGGAGCGGCCGTTTCCTCCTCCAGCGCAGCAGCCGCAGCGGCGGCGGCAGCGGCGGCCAGCAGCAACAGCTCCGGCAGTGCCACGGGCTCCGGCTCGGCATCGGGTTCGGTCGTCGGGGTTGGATCCTCGACGGCGCAGCAACAGCAGCAGCAGCCTCTGCCCATGGCCCTGCCCCTGCCACTGCCACCGCTCACGGGTCCTGGCGGTGCGTCGGATGCACAGTGTCACGGTGAGTAGCAGTCCAGAGTCTGCCTCCTAAACTCCCTACTACCCTTCCAATTCCTACCTGGGATCTCCTCTTTTGGAATTACCCCCATAAAAAACAAAGAACCCAAAATAAAGGGAAGGGAATCGCTGGTGCCCATTAGAGATTATAATTAAAGGAGTCCAATTATTAAATCTAGAGAGGATATTGGATATATAGAAATTGTATATTAAAGAGTGGAAACAAAATATCTAGAGAGGATATTGGATATATTAATTGGATACATAAAATATTCAATTTAGCATTGTTAAAGTGACTTCCAAATATTATTTTATAGTTTTTCAATTGTTTGTAAAATCAAGCTGAAATTATAGATTGTGCTGAAAGATATTTGCATATTTATTTGTTAGGTTAGGAAATAAATTAAGAAAGCATATAGAACAATTAGAAAGGAATTAAAGCTATAGAAACTCAATTGGAAAGACACAAATTAAATAAATAGAAAAATGCTAGAATGAAAATTCATATCCAGATAATTTTTGAGCTTGAGAAAAAGGGAAATTGTATAAATTATATAGCATATTTTTTATTAATTGTTAAAACTAATTGAAACTAATTTAAATGGGGTATAATTTGTAGATCCACAGGCACCTGCGATTTCAATTGACATATATACACGTACATCTTTTAAATATTTAACTACCCATTTTTGTAGCCCTAGAATTTTTGTGTTGGTTATAATTATTATTGCAATTACGATTTTTTAATTTGGAATATATATATTTTTTGGATTGTCCCGTTTTGGCAACGATATCCCCCAGAATTATGTTGTAGTTCCTGTGCGATTTTGTGTGTGTGTGTGTGTGTGTGTTTTGGCAATTGTTTTTTAAAAAAGAAATGCGTTTATAATTTATGTGCATTAGATGCGGATAATTGAAATGTACCGAAGTTGATCGGATTATTGTTATTATTTGATTTGTAGTTGATAATTTAGGTAATTTCCACACCTCTTCTAGTTGCTTAAGGCCGTTTGTTTCTGTTTTTAAATTTTTAGTTGTTCCTAGACTTATAAACATTGAATTGCCATAGTTGATTTGTTAATTTGTGGAGCAAGAAAGCCAGAAAACAACAATGATAAATCCTCTCTCTCTCCCCCTGAAAAAAAAACTGATAAATTGGATTTGGATTTGGATATGGATTTGGATATTTGAAATGGATTTTGGAATGGAATGGAATGGATTTGGCAGATGATCGCCGATGACCGGCAACCGCAGGAGCAGGAGCAGGAGCAACATCGAGGATACCGCAACAGCAGCAGCAGCAACCATAGTAACGAGCGAGTGAGGCAGCAACTTAATTAGCAACATTCACATCAGCAGTAGCAGCAGCAGCAGCAGCAGCAGCCTGCAACGTGCAACATGCAACATGCAACATTAAACTTAGCATTTAATAATCATTAGGCAGAGCTGAGAGCAGAGCAACGCAACATTTAGCCGTGTTTAGTGATACAAAAGTAATTCTTTGCTGTTTTGTAAATAGCCACCTCTCTCTCTCTCTCTATCTCTCCATCTGTCTCTCTTTAACTCCAGTCTTTCTATCTGCCCCTGCCTCTGTCTGTCTCCCTCTATATATTTATGCAACGCTCTCTTTCTGAAGCCACATCGAAGAAAAACCAAGTTAATCCTATAAAAAAAAAAGGTGGCACACTCTCTCCCCCAGACCACACACAGAATTTGTTTGTTTGTTTTTTTTTTAGATCACAAATATATATATATAGCGAGATATATATTATGTAATATTGTATTATGCTCATGCATTTTATTATAATGACGCTCTCATCGGATGATAAAGATGGAAATATACAAAACGAACTCGTATCGTATCGTACGTACGTATGTGTGTGTGTGTGTTAAATGTTTAATGTTTTTTTGGTCAGAACTTATATGCAAGTAAACGCGAAATGGCTAATACGATTAATGAGAAGGAAAACACGAGGAAAACCCAAGGAGAAACCATTTAAGTTTAAGCCTTTAGGATCTCTAGAAGTGTAACTAACAAAAAAAAATAAGAAGAAGAAAACTGTTGGAGACAAAAAATAAAACAGAAAACCGAAAAACCGAAAAAAAAAAACATCAAAGAATGAAGTTGCAATTATTTAAGTATCTAAATAGTTAAGACGAAGAATTAAGTAACTGAGACGAGGAATCCTTAACGACTTTCTTCTTAATGACTGCCATACAATATATATATATATATACGAATACAACTTAATTTACAAGTATATATATATATAAATATATAAATATATATATATGTGTGTGAACATAAGCAACCAAGAGTAACAATTGAAAATGAAATGAAACAAACAAAAAAACAATGCAGTGAGTCCCCTTTAATACATAATGTATATATCGTATATATATAGAACCACACACACACACTCCGACACACACACACACATGGATTATGCATATAAGCGGATATTGAGGAAATGCGGAAAATGCGGAAAAATATTTGTACAATACGACTCATTCCTATTATTATTATTATTATTATTATTATTGTTTAATTCATTTCAATTTCGGATTTGCTTCTCAAGTGTCGGAAAATAATCGGGAAGACTGTATTTAGGATTTGGAAACTGCCCTTAGAATACTATTTGAATAATTCCTAGGATAATCTCTGCTTCGATTCGATTTGGATTTCATTGAATTGGAGTTTTGATTCTGTGTTTTGTGTTTAATTCGGAGTTTAAAGAATATTTCAATGGAATGTATCGGAATTAAATGAATATTTATTTCGAGCTTTTACGCAATCGGTTTCAAAGAGTTATGTTAATATCTATAGGAATATTGAATAGTGATTTCTTTTGAAAACTTATTTGCAATGCATACGATATTTGTTCACAATTTTAAATAGTCTTAAACTGCAATAACTTTTTTTTATGGAATCGATTTAATCGAATGCAATTAGCATCTTTGTCTGGCTTTTCCGACACTTCTTCTGGGGGGGGAACCGCTTCCGAGAGCTGATTGGGCATTGATGAGGGGTTATCCCAAACAGTGGCTTCCTCGCTCGTCCTCTGTGTTTTTTGTTGTTTTGTTTTTGGTTTTCATTGAACTTAATTGTGATCGGTGATCGATGGAGATCCTCGGGGAAGGAGAGAGAGAGGAGGAGAGAGGTAGAGAGGGAGAGAGCGATCGAGCGATAGCCACTTTCTTTGTGATAAAATAATGAGAATCCGAAACCGCAATGCATTAGTAGACCCGTTAAGACCCCCTTTCCCCACTATTGCCCC
>JAJJHY010000307.1:234849-254117 GCA_021224005.1 Drosophila setifemur
ACAAAAGCTTAATTTAAGCAAACAAAAAAACCAAATTCGTGGCGTTTTCAATTTATTTTACAGGGTTTTATGGGTTTGCGTTTGGATTGGATTGGATTGATTGGAAATCGACCAGTTTATGTTTAGATTAGAACCTGGGCGCGATAGTGCTTCTGCAACTTGTTGGCCTTGCAGCCGAGCTTCATCTGCCACTTGGACTGGACGCGCTTCATCAGATGGATGTCGCGCGCCTTGCGGGCCGCCGCCTGTTGCTGCGTCTGGGTCCAACCCAAGGCCCGGTACTCGCTGAGCACGTGGTGCAGCCGGCGGTCGGACTTCCGCAGGACAACGGCGCTCTCCGGGCGGAGGCGCTGCTTGTAGTAGCGGAGCAGGGAGCGGTGGCCAATAACGGCGCCGGAGGGCAGCACCAGCTGGTACTCGTCGCCATCGAGCAGGTCCGGCACCACCTCCTCATCGATGTCCATGCCGTCCTTCTGCAATGGGATGGGGGATGGGGGATGTGGAATAAGTCACATTTCTTTAGTGATAATTAAATTCCCCCGTCAAGACTCACATTATCCGGATAACTGGCGCTGTAGTCGTAGTACTCGGCATATTCGGCCAGGGCCACGCCCTCGTGCAGCATCTGGCAGTGGCCCTTGTCCAGCATGTGCTTCCGCACCGCGTCCAGGGAGTAGAAGGTCTTGCCCCGGTCGTTGCACCACAGGCAGATGAAGTAGTTGGCCACCTTCTCGCCCAGGTAGTAGAGCAGTCCCTCGATGTCCGTGCAGTAGTCGGTGTCCGGGATGAAGAACGAGTGCGCCACGGACATGTGCTTCAGGTTCTCCACAATATCCTCGCTCGTGTGTGAGCAGAAGAGGCAGTCGCGCTCGGTCAGCGGGTTCTCCGGTATCTTGTCCCACTCATCAGAGTCCACCTGGGGAAATGGTTAAGAAATGGAAATGAATAAGAATGCGGATAGGGATTGCCTCACTGCCCAAACTCCCTACACACCTCCTCCTCCTCGATGTCCTCGAACTCTTCGTCGTCGTCGTCCTCGTCCACGTCTCCCTCCTCGTCATCCGCCTTCTGGGCGCGCTCGGCAAAGGCCAGACGACCCTTGCCCGCGGCCGCAGCAGCCAGGGCGGGATGTGGACGCGGCTCCAGTACGCTTCGTGTGCAAACGGAGGCTGATGTGCTGGAGCTGCCCCCGCTGGCGCTCATCTGTTCGCGCTCGTACCGGACCAGGGCCTCCTTGTGCTTCTTGCTGTTCAGGTGGTTGTCGTGGGCCTTCTGGCCGGAGAACTGCTTGCGGCACGCCTGGCAGTACACGCTGATGTTCTGCTCCTCGAGCGCCGCATCCGAGGCGCTCCTTGCGCTCAGCACGCGCTGCTGGAACTCTTCGGCGGTCACGGGCGGCAGTTGGGCCACCCTCCGCTTGAGGTTGTAGCGATGCCAGTCGGTCTGGTAGTGCTCCCGCTGGACAGCGGCGTTCGCGAATCGCGCATCGCAGTTGAGGCACGTGAACTGCGACATTCCGGTGCGCTCGGTCTTCGGTTATCGGGTGAGTCTCGGTGGCTCAGTGCGCTCCCTGTGCTCCTGTTGCCTGTTGCTTGTCTGGTGCACTCCTCGATCTTCTAGAATTTGGAATTTCACAACGAATGCGAATTCCGGGCTGATAATGATGATTAACTCTCCAAAAGAACACAAAACAACGGCACACCACGTTCTTTTCGTGCCAGTGTTGCCGTGCCTCGCTACGCAAAAATATACCTGATTCGGTATATACCGCTTAGGCTTAGGCTAAATGGGAATTATTTTTTGCAATTAATTCCTATTGGAAGTTGTAGAAATCCCTGTTAATTTGAGATTTAATTGGTTATTCTTATATTTGAATACTCTGATTATATGTCTGTATCTTTTATTAAAATTATACACTAATATTTATAGTATAACACAGATGCTGAACAACTTTCGTCACTAGTAAGAACACTGAATATTAAAATTCGTATAAGTTCGTCACCAATTGGGAGCCACTTTGCACCAGTGTGACCTCCCCCCCTTGGGTTTTTTTTTTGGTATTTTCGGCCGAACCGAAGGCGAAATGAGCCACAACAGCAGCAGAGCAGCAGAGCAGCCAATTGTATTACGATTTGATTATATTCGATTTTTTCCGATTCCGCTGACTTGCGTTGCAGCCCACTGCGACCCACTGCGACATGTCTTCCTAATCGGGTCAAGCCGTGCGACAACTGGGAGCTGGAGCAGGAAATCCGCAGGAGCCGAATAGCCCGGCCAGGGAGCACCGAAACACAACAAACAGAGCAGCCGCCAGTCAGACCCGAACCGAACCGACAGCGAAAGCCAGAGCGAGACCAAGACCGAACCCAACCGAGATGAGCTGGTTCGAGAAGGCCAAGACGGTGCTGATCGAGGCCCTGGACATCCAGGACGATGACGACGGCAAGGCGGTGGGCAAGGAGAAAGAGAAGGCTGCGAGCGCAGCCAGAGCTACTGCATCCGGTGTGGGAGATGATTCGCTGGCTTCCATGGCCCCTGCCACATCGGCCGCTGGTGCCGCCTCCTCCCCCGCTGCCACACCCTCGTCGGAGACGCCCACTTTCTTTGACAATCCGCATGCCAACGAGATGGTCACGATACCGCCCCGGGCCAGCGATCCATCGGTGGCAACCACACCCACATCCGCATCTGCATCCTACACCAAGCGACAGTCGGCCACCTCGGATTCGGTGGATTTGCTATCCTCGCCCACGTCCCCCGTATCGCCCACTGGTGGAGGTGGAGGGATTTCGGTGACCGCCAAGCGACCATCGGAATCGTCGCTGGAACTCATCACAGCCACCACCGCCAGCGAGCTGGAGATGGAGATGGAGCTGTCGCCGGACACGGAACCATCGCTGCCCGACAGCATCGTCATCATAGCCAGCAACGAGACCTCGGACAATGCCGAAGGCGATGGCGAAGACGACGACGACGAGGATGAGGACGAGGGCACGCAGCTGGAGCGGCACATTTTGGATCACCTGAATGGTGGGTACAACTGCCGCTTTGACCGCCAGGAACTAATCCCTCACGCTTGCCTTTCCAGACTCCACCAAGACGATGAAGGCGCTGGTGTTCAGCGAGACGCAGGCGGCAGGGAATGTGGCTGGGGCGGATTCGGACTCCACGCAGAGCTTCGAGGACATCCAGATGCAGATGAGCCACAAGGCCAAGACGCCAGCCACGACGGGGGCGTCGGGAAAAGCCACCGGCACAGATGTGGTGGACCAGAGCTACTCGTCCACCTCCTCGGACATTGAGATCATCTCGAACCCCAATGGCGACTCCAGCACCAACAGCACAGCCACCCGCACCAGTCCGCAGAAGTTCAAGGAGCTGGCCGCCTCCGTAGGAGCTGCAGGTGGTGGAGGAGCTGGATCTGGTCCTGGAGCCGGTGCCGGTGGCAGTGGCGCGGGTGGGAAGACCAGCAGCCTCAAGGCCAAGGGACATCATCGCGAGCCCTCGGAGATCTCGCTGCTGTCGGAGGACTCGCAGGCGGAGCTGGACAAGCTGGTGCAGCGCATCAGCGAGCTGAACCAGGTGATCGAGGCGCGGGAGCAGCGCCTGCTGCAGTCGGAGCGCCAGAATGCCGATCTGGTTGAGCGCAACCAGGAGCTGAGGGCTCGCGTGGACTCGGCCCCCGATGCGGCGGAGGCAGTGCAGCGGCTGTCGGCGCTGGAGAAGAAGTTCCAGGCGAGCATGCGCGAACGGAACGCCCTGCGCATCCAGATCTCTGCGCTGCGGGATGAGCTGCAGAACAAGATACCCAAGGACGAGCTGGCCGAGTGCAACGAGATGATCGAGGCGCTGCAGTCCGAGGGCGAGAAGCTGTCCAAGGAGATCCTGCAGCAGTCGACGATCATCAAGAAGCTGCGGGCCAAGGAGAAGACCTCGGACACGCTGCTGAAGCGCAACGGGGAGCAGATCTCGCTGCTGTCCAGCGAGTCGGAGCGCCTCAAGAAGTCCCTGGCCGCCAAGGAGGAGATGGAGCGCACCCAGATTGAGGCCGTCTGCCGCATGACGGCGGAGAAGCGGCGAGTGGACGAGGAGAACGCAGAGTGCCGCGGCCGGAGTGAGGATCTCCAGTCCCGGCTGGCCGCACTCCAGGCCAGCTTTGACGGCCTCAAGGGCGACCTCCAGAAGCGCACGCGCCACGAGCAGGACACACTGCGCGCCGAGCAGCAGGAGTACGTGCAGCAGGTGGCCGATCTCCGCGAGAAACTGCGCCTGGCCGAGCACAGCCTGGCCCGGCGGGAGCAGCAGCTGCGCGAGGAGAACCGCCAGCTGTTGAGGCGCTTGGAGGCCGCCGAGCTGCGGGCGGAGAGCTCCACGCAGGAGCTGGGCGCCACCACCACCCCCCTCATCCGGCAGATCGAGTGTCTGCAGCGCACCCTGGACCAGCGCTCGGCGGGCTGGAATCGCGAGGAGCAGCACCTGCTCCAGCAACTGGACGATGCCCAGCTCCAGTTGCGCTCGCTGCAGCAGCTGGAGTCGGTGCAGGGCGAGAAGCAGGAGCTGCTGCGCACCCGCTGTGGCCTGCTGGAGGAGAAACTCTCCGGGGCGCTGATGGAGGCGGAGGCCTCCAGGATGGCCCTGAACCAGCAGGAGCAGGAGGCGACGAGCAAGGAGCGCGATCACCAGCGGTGGGTCCAAACATAAATTATTATATAAATATCACGTAATTAGAAGAACATATTACAAAATAATAGGCACCTGAGCTCGCTGCAGGAGGAGGTGCGGCATCAGCAGGAGAGGATTGCTGGGCTGGAGCAGCAGCTGCAGCAAAGGCAGGCCACGGAGGAGGAGGGGCAGAGCCCGAGCCAGCCCAGCCTGCTGACCGTGGAGGCCGTGAAGACCATCAGCAGCGGGATGCAGACGCATTCGCATCCGCAGATGTCCAAGCACCAAGTGGGAATGCGCTCCTCGCCGCCCCTCAGCCTGGCCGATGACAGCGGCTCCAACGAGGAGGCCCTGGGCGGGATCATCGACTGGCAGACGGTAAGGGAATTCGGGGATTACCCCCGGGCCCATCTTCCCCGAGCAATAACCAAGCGTTTCCCCCCAGGATGACCTCGACTGCGCTTCGAACTCGGGCCGCCAACCGTCGGGCATGGTGCAGGGCGTCCATCTGAGCTTCCTGGCGGCCAACACCACCACCCTGGAGCACCTGCAGGCGCTGCTCAAGCAGCGCGACGGCGAGCTTACCCACCTGCAGTGGGAGCTCTCTCGCCTGCAGGCGGAGCGTGGGGTCCTCGACGGGGAGATATCCAACCTGACCATCGAGCTGGAGACGGTAAGGGTGTACAGAAGCATCTGAAATGTAGAGAGATCCCTCAAGCCCCTTGTAAATCCCTCCACCCCCCAGCTGAAGGAGAAAATGCAGGCGTACGAGGATATGGAGCGGGGGTACGAGGAACTGCAGCATCGGTACGATGCCCTGCTCCAGATGTACGGCGAGAAGGTGGAGCGCACCGAGGAGCTGGAGCTGGATCTCACCGAGCTGAAGTCGGCCTACAAGCTGCAGATCGATGAGCTGCTGGCCAATCCGCCGCCCAATCTCCAGAGGCCGGGGAGGCAGGCATGATGATGGCCACCAGAGCGCCGGAGGATCGTCTCCCTGCCCGAGCTGCCCTGCCTGCGACGAACGTAGCTCATCCCCGGACCCCCACCCCCCCGATCCTCGGCACTCCCACTCCCACTCCGACGCCCACTTCCACTTCCATTCCCAGTTGCAATGTATTATGCTCTATGCTCTATGATCTATGCTTATCGATTGGCCAGCACCTAGACTACGCCCATGTAAATGCGCTGTATATGGATATTTAGATACTTGGATATATGGATATACATACCTGTTCTCTATGTTTGATTTTCGTGCGTGGGGAACCACTTTCTAGTTACATTATGAATTGATCGATTGTGATAATTTAATTTATACTTATATATATATATGTATGTATGTACACATAAAGCTATCGTCTCTGACTATGTACAAAGAAAACTGATTAATCCAGAGTCTGGCATCACCTCCCCAGGACCTCCCGCACGGCCTGGGTTAGCGGGAAGACTGGAGCTCGGTTCTCCTCAAGGGTTGGTTGAAAGCTGCACGAGTTCTTCAGGTCGTCGGTGTTCAGGGAGAAGACCATAACGCCCCCCACCTTCAGTGACTTCACATAGTTGGCCTTGCAGGCGATGCTGGTTTGATTCTCGTACGAGATCCACTCCCGCAGGACACTGAGGTAGGGGGAGCAGGTCTCCGCGTCGTACGTGAAGACGGGCATCTTGTAACTGTTGGCACACTCGCAGGTCTCCGAGAGGGTGGTGAAGCCGAGGCGTCCGCATTTTCCGTAGCCAGAGGCTGGGGCACCAATCCGCCGGTTTAGGGGATTAACCAGGCTGAAATATCAGAGAGTCGGTCAAGGAGTCCGTATAGAGCTTTGTTAAATCCCGGGGAAACCAGAATGCACTCACGTAAACGAGTGTCCATAGGTGGGCAGACCCACCACCAGACGATGCGCCTCCAGGCCATTGCTCAGCCACCACTGGACGGTGTAGTTGATGTTGAAGGTGGCCATCAGGGAGTGCTCCTTGGCGTGGGCATACAGCGGAGCATTCAGGCCCGTGAAGGGCGTGTCCTCGCGGTAAAAGTGGAAGTCGTAGGCCATCAGGTTGACGTAGTCTGCGTACAGATTCAGTTCCCGGATATCATACCCATAGATGGCAATGCCCTCGGGAGCGGCCACTGCCAGCGAGAGGATGTCGTTCTCCCGCCGCTCGCGACGCCACTCCGTCCGGATCTCGTAGAGCAGCTGACTAAGATGCATGCGCTCCTGGTCGTAGGCACTGGGGAACTCCCAGTCCAGGTCGATGCCATCGAGGCTGGGATACTGGCGCATAATCTCACGCAGGGATCGCAGAAACACCTTGCGCATCGCATGATTGGCCACCATGCGAGCGAACTGATGCCCGCTGTCCGCCCCGCCGATCCAGAGGAGCAGATGCACCTGCGGATGGGCTGCGCGATAGGATCGGCTGTCGTTCTGCAGCACCCGGACGAGATCCGGCGACAGCGCTAGGCTGGCATTGTCTAGGCTGGCGGGTCCGATGTTAATGTGGGTGCACAGATCGCCGGGCACATCCATCAGTCCCAGATCGTGTTTCCCATCGGTGGCATAGTAGCACACCAGGCGCTGTTCGCTGCCATCCCGAAGTGTCCGCTGCCATCGGATGCCAAAGAGTCCCAGGAAAGTGAAGCCAATCGAAGTGAGTAACAGCAGCAAGAGGATCACTCCGCTACAGAAGATTAGGGTTCGTTGGACTCCCCTTCCGCTGCTGCTGCTGCTGCTGCTGCCGTTGCTGGCGGTCAAAGGTTGCTCCCTGGTTGGGTCCTTCACTTTCTCGTAGCTCACCATCTTCGTTGTGCCGTTCTAACGGTTCACATCTGCGTATTATTTATATTCCCCGATTCGTTATCACAAAGAGGAAAACGAAAACAATGCAATGCGCTGCAGTGTGGCCAGATCGTAAATATTTAAAATGAATTAAAACGGTTAATGGGAATTTAAAAAGATTAATGTAGTTGGTTTTACTTATTGATTTAAAACTAATAATAAATTATAACTAATAAACGTGTATATAAATATTAAAAATGTATATAAAAGCACAACAACTCAATAAATAATAAAATATTACATTGAACTGTTGTTTTTCCATATATATATATTTTGTTTCTAAAAATAAGGGCAATACGAATTTGTAGCTTTTAAAACTTAACTTAACACTTAAATACACTCTATTGACAACTATAATTCAAAATTGAAACCGACTCAGTGCTCCGAGCTCTTTCTCACAATTAGTGACGAACGGTCACACTGACGTGTTATCGATATCATCGATATCAAAACAAGGGCCAAACTGTTTTGATTGAATGTGACTTTATTTGCTTTTATTTGCTGTGTGCTCGGAAGTTACTGCCATTCTCGACTGCTGAATTACGGAAAAGGCAACCCGTAGATCTTGCGAGCACCAAAGCAGCACCCTCGAGCCCGGAGAAACCGAATGCCAGCCGCAAAACGCCAAAGATGCAGTAGGGAAACATCAGGCCACCCAACGTAAAAAAAATAGAAGAAAAGAAACAACAAAGCAAAGAAAGAGTGGTGCAGGAGGAGCGGCAGGCGGAGGAAGAGGAAGCCGAAGAGGTGGTGGAGGTGGAGGTGGCGGAGGAGGCGGACGAGGAGGAGCTGGAGATGGACACCATGGAAGACTTCCCGCTGGAGGTGGACCGCCAGCAGTTGCTGCATCGCTACTCCGGCACCATGCAGCAACTGCGTCGCCTGGCGGAGTCTCGCTACGAAGTGCGCTCGATCACGTTCGACAACTACGTGCTCTTCCAGTACTTCCGGCAGCGCAACTGGGCGTCAACGACAGCGGGCGGGGTCTCCCCCAATCCGGCGATGCAGCAGCCCGCCCCCCTGACCGCCTACCTGAAGCTGGAGGTGTTCCACCATCTGCTGGACCGGCGGCGCCAAATCCTCTGCTGGCTCTTCTACCTCACCCTCGTCTCGCTGTGCGTGGCCGCCTATCGCTATGAGACAACGGGCGCGGGCGGACGCCAGGAGCGAGTGGTGCAGGCCATGGTCTATCCGGGCATGCGCATGTGGCGCCGCATGACCATGCCCCTCATCCAGCGCTTTCCCCAGCTCACCGAGTTCTACGACGAGTCCTGCCTGATGGGCAATCCATTCTTCCAGGTGAGTGTCATTTGGATTTGGATGGCAAAACGGGGGAAAATATTGCATTCATTTGAATTAATCTAAATTAAATATTATTTAGTGGTCCAAAAATAGCAAAACTAAATTATTTATTATATTTTGTTTTCCCTTTTAAAGCTTATTATACCCTTGCAGAGGGTATTATAATTTTGACCAGAAGTTTGCAACGCAGTGAAGGAGACATTTCCGACCCTATAAAGTATATATGTTCTTGGTCAGCATCACCAGCCGAGTCGATCTAGCCATGTCCGTCTGTCTGTCCGTCTGTCTGTCGGTTGCTATGTAAACTAGTCCCTCAGTTTTAAAGCTATCGGGCTGAAACTTTGCACCGACCCTTCAATTTGTTGCAGGTAGTATATAAGTCGGAACGGCCGGAATCGGAACACCACATCACATAGCTGCCATAGGAACGATTGGGAAAAAGTGCCATAAATTCGCTATTTTTCAAGATAATTTATTTATTTTTTAGGAAACTCGTTTAAATGACTAATTTAACTTATCCTGAAAGTTTCATCAAAATCGGACCACTACATTCTATAGCTGCCATAGGAACGATGTGAGAAAATGGGTCAACGAGCATAACTCTGGTGTTTTTCAAGATAATTAATTCATTCTTGAGAAAAACTGTTTTCATAGACAGTAAAGCCTTTTTATAAATTTAAAAACCCAAAAATCGGATAACTATATCCTATAGCTGCCATACAAACGATTGAACGGTTTGAAAGCAACTAACCTGCAAGGGTATTCTAAGCTTCGGGTACCGAAGCTAGCCTTCCTTTCTTGTTTTTTTATATTCCCAATAATGACGGAATTAAAAAAGCTTTTAAGGGGTTTTCCCCATTTTATAAACTACTGCACTTGGCTAGTTCCTCATTTAAAAAAACGAAAACAAATATAATTAAATATACTACACAAAATAAATGATATTGCTTCTGGTGTGAATACATAAATTAGTTTATTTAAATCTTATCTGTAAAACTCTATTTTTACTGTTTTTGCAACGACAAATATCGCAGATAAGATTGAAAGTTTTATACCTTTCCTCTCAAACTTGCAACGCATTAAAGTATATTTATATATTTTGTTTATCAATGGGCCTTCTAATCAAATACTTCCTCCCCCCAGGTGGAGGATCTCAGCTGCGGGCCGTGTGCCAATGTGGAGAGCGTGTGGCTGGAGAGCGACGAGTGCGCGGAGGGCTACAGCAATCCCGATCTAAATGCGAGCCCGAGTCCAGGTGCGGGTCCGAATCCGAATCCCAACCACAAGTGCCATCAGCCGGTGACGGGGGGAGCCGAGAGCGTTCCGTTCGCCTTCCGCAGCCAGCAGGAGACGATCGATCTGCGTGATTTCTACAACATCTATGCCAGCAATCACAAGATCTTCCAGCGCGACGCCTACCGTGTGCACTCCACCAACCAGGGCGTGCACAACCTCGAGGATCTCTTTGGGCAGTTCAATAGCAGCAGCAGCACCAGCAAAGGGAGTGGAGCTGAGAGTGGAGCACCGCCTGGAGAAGCGGCCGAATCGGTGCCCACCTGGACGCAGCAGGCCCACAACCTGTGGCGCTGCAATCGCATGCTACCCGCCCGCCTCCTGCGCCCCATCTTCGCCAGGCCGACGCGCCTGCCTAGCATGGGGGTGGCCCTGGAGCGGTATGTGGCCATCGATACGGCCCAGGCGCCGGCCTACACGCTGCCGGAGACGGAGTGCCCCAATGTGTATGTGCACCAGGCCGTGGGCAGCCGGTTCGTCATCCTGCGGCCCACCAGCGAGTGCCGGCACCGCTGTCGCACCCTGTCCCTCAGACTCGCCCAGTCCTATGTGCGTGAGTATCGTCCGGTGGAACGTGCTTGCCCAACCCCGTTGATCCTACAGCATCTGCAAATCTCTCTCTCTTTTTCTCTGTCTTTCAGTCAGCTACAATTGGTTGTACTGGAAACCGATCTCTGCGCCGGATCCCATTTCCGAATCGCTCTCCATCAGCCTGATTGGCTCCTACTGCTAGACGCACCCGATCCTTCTTCCCAGCTCCTAGCTCCCAGCTCCTAGCGCCATATATATATATATATATATACATTTATATATACGCACCCACGACTTTTACCAAGCCAAAATTAATTTACGAATTTTGCCGCTCATTTGGATGACCAAAACAAAAACAAGATGAGAGCGGGAAGAGGAAGGAGAATGGAAAGTGGAAAATGGAGAACGAAGATAGCGGGGAAACGCTGGAAGCTTTCCCTGCCGATTTTCGATTTAGCAGACAGCTCAATTCGTCGCCCTGTGCAATCCTCAACTCCTAGCCCGTAAGCTAGTCCGTTAGTTTAGTTCGACAGTTAACAGCTATTTGGCCAAGATCAAGATCCCTTCTGTCCGCCGCGCGCCTGTTCACCCATTTTGTGTTCGTCGTTTTAACCATTTTGCATTTACCACACACACTCAGCTCTAAGTTCTCCCCTCGCTTAGAACGTAGCCTAAGCCTAAGCCTAGTAAGCCCCGATGCGGATAGCCGGCCGATATTTGTAAATATCCATTGCCAGACCTGAGTTTGACTTTGTGTTTTTGCAACAACTCACGAAATAAAAGATATCTAATATACACTGAAACTCCAGTCTTGTCGCCTTGTTGAATGGGGAAGAGAAGAATATTACAAGAACTGCACCGTTTTTTTTTTTTTTTGTTAGCATGTAAGTTTTTATAAACACTTTTTTTGCTTATCTAATTCTAAACAATAAACAAATAAAACAAAATAAATTTGATAATTAAAAATACTATCGGCGGAAATGTATTTCTCGATAGTTTCTTTAATTTGTTTTTAAGTAGAAAAATATTCCTCATTTCTTTATTTGTTTAATGTTTTTGTTAGGCACAATTTCACAGGATATAAATTATTTCCCCTTTCTGAGGGCATCGAAGTAGGAGCCGGTCATAAGGTCCTCCTCCTGGATGCCAAACTCCTTCGACAGCTGCTCGGCAATCACCTGGCCCTGCTCCAGAGTTTGCTCTGGGGTAAGGCACACCTCGAACTCCATGAAGTGCCCCAGATCCTCGACCTCATCCAGATGGATGCGCGTCTGGCCGTGCAGGAAGAGATGCCGCGTCTTGGCCAGCACACCGAGCGTTCCATTGGACTGGCGCAGGATTTTCTCCAGCACGGCCGGTTCGTCCACCTCGGTCTTATTGAATGTGGATAGCTTCGGCCCCGCCACATCGGGACGATCGTAGTAGACCAGCTGGGAGCGGGCGGGGGGCTGGAGGTAGCGCAGCTTGAGCCTTCCTCCCAGCGGGGACTCGAAGAAGACATCGCGCTGGACGATCAGTTCCGCATCCTGGCAGCCGGTCAGCTTCCGGGCGATGTCCAGGCGGCGGGCGAAGCCGTCAGCGCCACCCGGTATCCTGGCCTTCACCTCCACATTCCGCTGATCCGCTGGAGACGTTGTTTCGCACATGGTTCGCTTTCCCGCTTCGATTGCCTTCAAATACAACCGGAAAAGCTTGCGGGCCAAAACCATCTTTGGCCAGTTCAAGGTTTTCCCACTGAACTACGTTCGATTGTCCATTCGGGATGATATCGATTCATCTATCATGAAATATATATGGTTCTAAAATGGGTAGAATCAAGGGTGCAACCCAAAAGATTATAATATTGAGGCATTAAATAAAAAATTATTAATTATAAAACTAAATTGATGAAGAAAGACATTTAGCCGAAATTAAATACAAATAATTAAAGAAGTAAAAATATTAATAAAATTATGTTCATTTTATTTGGGTATAGCTTTGCATTGCATTACTTGTTTTATTTAATTCATAAAATATATAAAATATAATACCAAAAGCTTATTATTTATTTTTAATTGCATTCCGGCGTTAGTTTGGATAATCGATTGGAATTCCTGTCAAGTGGGAACCCAGAGAATTGTTTGATTCTTTGGCGCCAAATTTCATCTTGTGGATAACTCAATCCGAGGGGCGGGAACTTCAAATTGAAAAGGAAATTATGTCTAATAAATTAATTTAGATATATCCCATTCTGATACTCCATTAAATTATTTCGTTTTTATATTTAATAAAACTCCAAAACAAACAAAAAAATATTTATGTAATTTCAAGAGTATTTCCTTTTTTTTGTTTCTTTAAAGAATGTATCTTCACCCCTAAGCATCTGTATCTGTACGCAAAAGTACAGTTTTAAAGCTTAAAAAAAAACAATAAAAACTCAATTATTTTTTTAACTTTCGATAGCGACTAGAAATATACACAAATTAGTGGAATGTTAGCAAGTATTTTAAACTTAATTTAATTTGATATTCAAGAGAAATAAAATAGCTTTAACAATTAACTATTTCTTTGTGGCATAGAAGTATCTAAATTTTGTATTTATTTATAATATACCAAAAAGCGAACTTACGGTGGAGAACCTACAATTATTTGTATAATTAATACGATCTTTTGCTTTATTTATTTATTTATGTATTTCTGTATAAATAGAGAATATTTGTGGCTAGCACTTTTGCCATATATTTGCCATATATTTTGTATACATATATATATACAAATATATACATATGTATGTTTTGCATGTAAAATTACACCGTATGGAGTATCTAAGTAAAAGCCAAAGAAAAATAATTATCTTTTTAGGTTGCAGCAACTTATATATACATATATCCAATTGATTAACATACGTAATTGGATTATAAATATTTTCAACATTTTCGATTTTAGTTATTGGTCAAACCCATTCCTGGGGAAATAAATGCCTATATTCATCCTTCAAACACTTCGCCTAATTAGGTGTGAATGTATCTTTAAGATACAAATCAAGATTAATGGAAATGGATGGTATATAGCTCCATCTCCCCCCCCTCCCCTCCTCCTGACTCTGCTGAACAGTATGTTTATAACACTCCGATACGAAGATTGATAGGTTAGGATTCAGCTTTACCGTTAATCCTTTATCAGCACATAGCCATGCTGTAGATATATATATATATATTATGGGAAACATATATAAATATATGTATGTACATACAGAGTGGGCCATGTATTGGTACGTATTTAAAAATGCGATCAAATGAGCATACATACATACATATATGCACATGCATACATACACACAAACAAACTGAACAAAAAGCAAAGCGAGCAAAAGAGCGACCAACAAAAGCAAGGCAACGAAATACATACAAACATAGACGAAACAAAAAAAGCAACAACAACAACAAAATACGAAATCGTCGGTATATATATATATGTATGTATGTATGTATGTTTGTACCGTAAGTATGTATGTATGTGCGAGCGTGCAGCACACAACTTGAATAGTCTCTTGCCGAGGCCTCGCTTCGTAAATGCGCCATGTACACACAGCAAAGAAGGGAGGAGGAGGAGGAGGAGGAGGTGGGGAGATGGAGAAGGAAGAGGCGGGGTAGCCAAAGGAGGAGGGGCAGGGGCAGGAGGAGGGGTAAAGGGAGAAGAGGAAGAGCAAACAATGACGCGCAACTCACACACACACACACACACAGAGGAATACAAATACATACATACAACTACATAGAGTGTCGGCCCAAGGGGCTGAGGGGAGAGGGGGATGTGGGCGGGGCAACGGGGGTGGCTAGCTTCCAGGGGGTTGACTTGCCTAGGGAATGAGCGAGGGAGAGCAACATAGAAATATGTTTATTTTAAACTTGATATACATATATATTTTCGGATTGAGGGATCAATATTTAAAAATTTATGTGTACATATTTCTCTCCTATTAAATAATGTAAATTTATGTAAGAACAAAAGTTAGCTATTTTTCAATTATATATTCCCATAAATTCGCTAAAGATCGATAGTTTAAAGAACATTAAACAAAGTATTTATATTTTAAGGAAATTAAATAAAAGCTTTATTTAGCTGAAATATATACATATATAATTTTTTCAATGATCTAAAGAATAATCGAAAAAAAAGGATCTTAAAAGGAGAGAAGAGAAGTAATTTAGGGGTAGAAGAACGGAATGGTGGGGGGTTGTTTTAATTTTTCTTTGGGTTCCAGCTGCTGCTGCTGCTCCCTCTCCTTTTCCCTCTCCCTCTCCATCTCCCTACTCCTCCTCCTTCTCCTTTCTGCTCTGTTCCCTTCGGCAGCTGTTGTTTTTGTTTGCCCTCCTCTTCTCTCCCTATCCCCCTCCCCTCTCTCTCTTCGTGTTTATCTTGCTGTTCTTGATTTTTTTTGTGGGTTGCCAAGGGGCGGAGCGGTGGGTGGAGAGGGGGGCGGGGGGTAAATATGTGTTTTTAATTTACCAACCAATTTTTGTTTGAATTCCGTTGTTCTTTTTGCCGCTTGATTGATTTGGCAGCTTCGTGTGCTTCTTCTTGCGAGGGTGGCTCTGTGGGTTGTACTTAGTTTTACGTTTTGGACATTACCTACATTTCTCTATTCTCTATATTCTGTATATTCTCGATTTGGTAGATCTGATCTGATCTGAGAGCTGCTCTCTTTTTTTTGGTCAGCCACCCTCTTTTCTCTCCTCTTGACGCTCTTTTTTTTTCAGTTGGAGAAACTCCACGATGCTGCTTCATTACCATCTTCATCATCATCATCATCATCATCATTCATCATCATCATCATCTTCATCATGATGTTCTGCTTTTTCTTCCATCTCATTGCTGCCACCATTTTGGTTTTGGTTTTTTGTTGTTGTTTTTAGTTGTTTCTTCGTTTTTTTTTGGCATGGAAACATAAAATGCGAATTGTATATCTTATGGCATGGAATTATTATCTATGTACAGCTATAATAGCTACATATACACCAATACACACACATATCTATATATACATATATATCTAATATATGTACATAAACAGCTAATGCCAAGAAATTAGTCATAAGAAATTAATTTTCTTGAAATCTTTTAAGAACTAAAGAAGCTAAGCAAAAGTATTTATTTAAATCAATAAATATAAGTTTTTTTTATATATTTTTCATTATAAAAATCAAGACAAATTTTGGTATTTTTTTTATATTTTTATCCTGGAAGTATTTAAAACTTTCCGTTTAACATAATTAAAAAAAAAAAAGCTTCTATTATTGCCACCGCAGGTGTATGGAAACTTTGGCTGCGGTGAATGGGGAAAAATGGGGAAAGCAACAAAATCATCGCCAAAAACAAGAAGCAGACAAAAGCGAGGGGCGTTGGAGTGGGCGTGGTAAGGGGGAGGCGGTGGGAGGGAGAAAGAAAGAAATTGTTGCTGCTTGGAGGGAAAAATGCAAGAGGGGAGGGGGGGGACCAGCGGAAGGGCAGGGAATGGGGATTGGAATGGGGATATGGGGAGTGACGGTGGGAAAAAAGAGACGAAAATTTAATGCAGTTTTCTCAATTTTCTATGTGGAATTGTGCGCTGCTGCCTCTGCTGACGCCAGCGGCGACGGCGACGTCGACGACCTTCGCTGCTGCTGCTGTTGCATTGCAGTTGTAGTTGTAGTTGTTAAAGTTGTTGTTTTTGTTACTACTACTTTTTGCTGTCGTCGTTGTTGTTGTTGTTGTTGGTGCTGTAGTGGCCCTCAGTTTTTGGTGGCCGATGGCACAAAATTGTATATTGGCCATGTACAACACACAGATACTCAGAGAGATGTTCACACAGATACATATACATGAAAGATATTCATTGGAGTGTGTGCGTGTGTGTGTGTGTGTGTGTGCAAGTATGAAATGCATAAATATGTATGAGGTACAGTCGAACTTGCATAAATCAAACAGACATTGGCGGTCAGAGAATATTCAAATCGTAAAAGATATATATATTTTAAATTATTTCATTTATTCAGTACTCCAAACATACCTCAATAAAAATTCTTGAGATACTCCAAAAAATAACAAACAAACCTAGATTAAATAAAGTTCGAATATATACAAATCTGTAAGACAACAAAAGATCAATTGATTATACATATATAAATACCTAATAAATTCATTAATATCAGGAAATCATCATGAAATATTACAATAATCCAGAATAAATCCAATTGTTTGTCCTATAAATACCTTATTTATAGAATAAATTCCTAGAATGTGGCGAATTATTGAGATATTCCAAAAAATATCAAATAAACCTAGATTAAATGTAGTTTAATAATATATTCATTAATATCAAGAAATCACCTTCGAATAATATAATAATCCAGACAAAATCCTATTGTTAATCCTATAAATACCTAATTTAAAGAATATATTTATCGAATTGAGATATTCTAACAAATATCAAAAAAAAACCTAAATTAAATGTACTTCAAATCTGTAATACAAAAAAAAAGATTTTTTATAAATATTCATTAATATTAAGAAATCATCTTAAATATTATACAAAAAATCCGGAAAAAATCGAATTGCTCATCCTATTAATACCTAATATATAGAATAACTCCACATACAACTTTCCCTTAAATTATAGACATTTTTTAGTGATCGAATATGAAAACCAAAACTATCAGAAATTAAGTTTCTAAGCTCCAAAAAAAGAATATATATATATATATATTTGATTTACGGACCTTCGACTGTATGTGAAGTATCTTGTATGCTTTTGAGTGCTTTTCTATATATATATATATATATAGAAAGGCAAACATACATACATATACATACATATATATAAAGTAAAGATACTTTTGTGTATGTATCTGGTTTTATGCGATTGTAACTGTTTACCACCTATCCACCTATCGCCCCCTCTCGCTCGCCCATTGGCGCCATCTCTTTCACGCGCCTTTAACATAACCAGCTGCGACTTTAACTTTACAGTTGTTGCTCTCCCTCTCCCTCTCTCTCTCTCTCTCTCTGTGCATCTCACTCATTGTATCTGTGCTTATTTTATGATTTTTGTTGTTATTTGGAGAGACGGAAAGAGCGAGAGGGGGAGAGGCAGAGGCAGAGGGAGAGAGAGAGAGAGAGAGGGAGAAATACTTTGACCTTTTTTCCCATCAAGAAGTCTCTGAGCTGGAGATCATTGCAGATTAAATACACACAGATACACCAGCATACAAACGCACACACACACACACACACGCGTGCATCTGACGGATACACAGATTTGTATCTCCGCTTTCCGCTGTTTCTTTTTTTGTCCGTTTCGCTTAATATTAATATTCTGTTATTCGCCTCTTCTCTCTCGTCGTTTGTTGTATCTTTTTATGTCTTTTATTTATTTCCCTTGCCTTTGGCTTTTTTTTATGACTTCATTTTTTCTTTTTCCCCCCTGTTCGCCCATTTCCTTTTTTCGTTCTTTTACTTGCCTTTTGGGTTTCATTTTGTTTTTGTTTTTGTATTTTATGGGCTTTGTTTTTTTAATTTCCCTCAATTTTTCGTGCCTGTATCTATAAGATACATACGTACATACGTACGTACATATATTGTTTTCGCTTTGTTCCTAGGCACCCAACATTTTTCAATGGAATCGATTGAAGCGAAAGAGTGGCGAGGAGAGGGAGGAGGGTAAAAGGGGGTGGTTAAGGGGGAGGGAAAGGGGGGAAGTGGGCGCAAGGCACACACAACAAGTGGAAGCCAAAAATCTGCATGTAGCTTTAAGATATGCACCAACGGTCAACCAAATAGGAGTCACTAGCTTAGCTCCTTTCGCTGGAGATTATTTTCCATGTTAAATTAATTTGATATCTCCTTTGCAGATATATGCAGATATATATATTCAAAATATGGTCTCTCTAAAATGAGTTAGCGATAACCGAATTTGACCAGAAGACCATCTCTAAGTGGGACCAAAAACGTATTAGAAAAAGTATGCAATTTGCAATTTGTGACGTGAAGATCAAATAATAATATCCAGGTGCAGGCTTCTGCAATGGGCACACCCCGCAGGAGCTTCAACAACTACCCGCCCCACGACCCGCAGGCGGGCGAGTACCCATCACAATCCGCGGACTACAGCTACCAGCAGTTCGGTGGCCAGCAGGCGCCACCACACCAACCGATCTTTGGCTTCTACGAGGATAAACAGCGCCGCTCTCAAAAAGCCCAGGCAAATACTCCTCACTTTTATAGGAACGCAGCGCCCCAGGAGCAGCAGCATCATCAGCAGCAGCGGCGACACCAGCCCTATGGACAGGGTCGAAATTTCGGACGCGGCGGAAACTTCAACCGACGAGGACATCCAAATAAACAGGATCAGCATCAGGCGAACCATCAGGGCGGGAATGGCGGCGCCCAATACTTTCATCCCTCCATGCTGGAGGATCCCTGGCGGGAGTTGATGGAGCGGCATGAGGCCACATAGCTTGTCTCAACTCACTAAAAAAACTAAACTAAAAAAAAAAAAGATACAAATCAATTTTAAGTTTTTGTATCTAAAAAAATTAAGTCTAAGAAATAATAACTTTATTTTATTAATCTGTATTATATGGGAAAAATATTTAAATACATTATTTTCATCATGAACATCAGCTTATTTTA
>JAJJHY010000307.1:285988-300790 GCA_021224005.1 Drosophila setifemur
TTTTTTGTAAGCTAGAGAGAGATTTGGTCGTGAGGAGGAGGAGGAGGAGGGAGATTCCACTTAATATTCATCAACTCATCCCCGCTCGGACAGAGCAGAGCAGAGCAGAGCAGAGCAAAGCATATAAATCCTAAGCAAACTGTATAATTGAGACAAATTTCCAAATCTTACCAGCATAAAGCTACGACTACCGAATAATATCGAAAAACACACACTCACAAAAAAAAAAACAAGAGATGTGTGAAAAAATTAATATTTTGTGTTTTCTATTGGTGGGAATTGGTAGTGGGATTGGATGTGGATATTTCGGGTGTATGCTGCTGGAATTTTGGAGCCCCCATCCCCGGATATATATAATTTCAATGGTGCCATCGGATTTATAAAGCTATAGTCTTCCAAATCTTTCAAAGTCTTCCGATTTTACAGGAATGGCTATATGGTACTTATTTATTTATGATTTTTGATTTGAAAGATTATTTTAAAATTAGGAAATTTTTAATAATTAGAACAATAGGATTCCTATATTAAATATTGAATTTATTATATTTATATTTGTAGATAAAATAAATGCCGAGAATGGAATGGAAATAGTTTTAATTATGGCATTAAATTCATTATTCTAAATAATACAAGTTTGGCACCGAATTGTTAAGATTTATTAAAGTTTAGCGTTTGCAATTTCTTTAAATTTTTAGCATAACATTTCAGTTAATTTAAATCATTAACACTTTTCAGTATGTTAGTTTATCCAATTTCCCAATAATCCCAAACGTTTCTATGACTTTTTTTGGAAAATCTGCAATTGGGACTTAATTCAAAAATCGCGCTTATAATCTGGGATATTTTTTTACTTTACAACATTTAATTAAAGGCTTTAGGTTAATTGGAAACAATTTAAAAATAAGAAAATAAGTTATTTATCCACAAAAAAATTCGACTTCGAAAAAAGAGCGCGCGAACAAGAATTTTAAATTTTAGCCCCAGCTAGCTGCACTCTTTACTCGCACGGCACCCTTATGGCAGATGCGACAAACTCAGTTCCCTTCTCCTAAACTACAAGCTTTGGACTAACTTGTCACAATTATCGATAAGAACGATCAGTATTAGGTCGATACTGCTACAAACATTGCTATTTAAAAAAAAAACAAAGATATGTGATATATTTACTCTCCACTTTAGTGAAAAAGTCTCCCACAAGGTTGCATCTTTTCGAATTTAACAGTTTTACCGACCGCCATAGTTGTTTTCATCGCGCCAGTGCTGCCGGACTGTGCAAACTGCAGTAACAGGGTGTCGCTGGTAAAATAATTAGTTTTGGATACGCTGGCAACGCCGCCGGGCACAATCGTGCAACTCAGAAACCAGAAATCAAAAACCAAAACCCAAAAAACCCAAGCGGCAACACAATCAAAGCACCAACACTCCACCGACGACGCAAGAATTCCGAAACGGGCAGGAACGCGGATCGAACCCATCGCGGATCTAACATAGAGAGCATTCAGCTTGGAAAGCACCAGAGAGAGAGAGCAACGCCAGTGGATGGTGGGGCATAAATGCAACAAGGCGTCGCATTCCATTGGGACTCGGCGACTTAAACCGTAAGAGTTGTGGCTGCCACGAAGGGTTTCTCTAGTTTCCCATCTCCTCTATCCCATAGACATGGCGGAGAGGCGTCTCATCGGCCTGGTGGGTCGTCAGCCCGCTCTGTACGATCCGGGGCATCGGCGCTTCCACGATGATGCCTACAAGGAGCAAGTGTGGCTGGTCATCGGACGTCGGATGGGCGTGGAGTCGACCAAGTGCCTGGCGGCGTGGGCGGAGCTGCGCTACCAGTACCAGCGTCATGTGCGCCGCCTGCGCGCCTTCCAGCGTAGTGCGACGTTGCGGAAGACGACGCTTCGGAGGCGTCCCACCATGCGGTACGAGGAGGAGCTGCTCTTCCTCTATCCGTATGTGGCGCGTTTTCCACAGACCAGCCGGGTGCAGACGCCTCTCCCAGCCCAGCCTGTTGCTGCTGCTGCAGCTGGTGCTGCTCCTGCTGCTGCTCCGGCTGCTGCTCTGGCTGCTGCTCCGGCTGCTGCTCCTGCTGCTGCCAAGGTGGAGCCGCCCATTGTGGACATTATTGATCTGGAGGAGTACGAGGAGGATGGGCCGGTCTTCAAGTGCAGCCACGATCAAAAGCGCCTCATAGAGTCGGTGCGCGCCTATGTACAGCTGTACGACCAGGAGCATCCGGAGTACAACAATTACCTGCACCGCGGCCTCATCTGGGGGGCCATTGCCAACGAGCTGAAGGACAAGGCCACCAAGCTGATGAAGAACTGGATAAAGCTGCAGATGCGCTACGAATGGGAGCTGTACCATCCCGCCGCCAGCTCGGAGCTGCGCCAGTACATGGGCTTCCTGGAGCCGCATCAGCTGCGCATGCGGGACAGCGTGTTCAAGGCGTCCAAGTACCTGCAGACCGACTGGCACGCGCCCATCGAACAGTTCCGCAAGGTGATGTCGCTGATCAATGCGATGCGCACGACGCCCGAACTGGTGTCCTTGGTGGAGAGCAGCATTATGCTGGCGGAGAAGCCGGCGCGCTACGATGAACTCTGGCTGGCGGTGGGCGCCAAGTTGACGGTCTGCCACCGGCGGTGCGAGGTCACCTGGCTGGTGTTGCGCTCCTTCCACCGGGAGCTGGCCGAGATGCGCCAGGCGGGCTACCAGCTGCAGGACAAGTGGTATTTCGAGAACATCCTCCTTTTGATCTTCAGCTTGGAAAAGCGACGCGGCCAGAAGCGCTCGCACAACGGGGTCATCCTGGCCGAGCCAGATGTTGTGATGGTACCGCCATCTCCATCTCCATCTCCATCACCATCTCCACCTCCAGCAAAAGCGCCGCCACCGTCCCCGTCCCCACCACCGAAGTCGCCTCCACGCCTGCCGATGGCCATCATCTACCCGCCATCCATGAAGAACTCCAGCACAGGCAGTGCTCCTCCAGCCACGGAGCCAGACGTGATGGCCAAGATCCCGCCCTCGATTGTTGGAGCTCTGCCAGTGAAGATTGCTCCCGCCCTCGCCCCCGGTCCCGCTCCCGCTCCCGCACCCGCCAGCAATGCCGGTCCGGGACCAGTGCCAACGTCGACAATACGTCCGAGCATGCTCTTGAACACGCGGGCCAAGCTGCGAATGCCCAGGCCACCTTCCCAGCAACCAACAGTGCCGCCGGTATCCATGATCAGAGCGATAAACCTGCCGAATCAGAGTCTGGCCACCAGGCCGGTTGCTCCGTTGGTGCGTATGGCGCCACCAACGCGGCTGCTCAACGAGGTGCCACAAGCTCGGCTCCTGACGCAGGCTAATAAGCCGGAACCACTGAAGTTGCCACAGCCACAGCCTCAGCAGCAGCCTCAGCCTCAGCATCAGTTCCAGCCTCAGCACCAGGAACTGCTCCGTCCTCTCCATAATTCACTGATTATTCGGCCCGTTGCGCCAAAAACAACACTGCGAAGGATGTCCGAGCAGAAGCCTCAGGTAGATTTGCAGGTCGTTCGGCCTGTTCATCCAAAAGTAACACAGCTGAGGATTTCCCAGCTCCCGACTCAGCAGCAACAGCAGCAGCAGCCTCCACAGCAGCCTCAGCTCCAGCCGCAGTCTCCGCTAAGTTCACTGATCATTCGGCCCGTTCCGCCGCGCAGGATGTCCCAGCATCAACCTCAGCTTCCGACTCAGCTTCCGACACGGCTCCCGACGCAGCCCCAGCCACCGCAAGTCATTCTGCCCACACAGCCGAAAATAGCAAAGCGGAGGATGTCCCAGGCCCAACCTCAGCCCCCGACTCAGCAGCAGCAGCCTCCTTCTCCTCGGGCCGTTCTGACAATACGGCGGAGGATGTCCCAGCACCAACCTCAGCTCCCGTCTCAGCTCCCGAATCAGCTCCCGACCAAGCTCCCGACCAAGCTCCCGACCAAGCTCCCGACTCAGCAGCAACATCCGCAAGTCATTCTGCCAACACAGACACAAATTCGGATCCAACCAGTGGACAGCAAGGCTGTGGCCGTGCTGGCAAGGCCCAAGAAGCTGCCGGTGATGGCGCGGAAACCATCGTCCGACTTGGCATTAGCCGCTCCTCTGGTGCGGATCCACCAGCCAGGGCTGAACAGCGGTGAGCTTGGTCTTGGCACGACCACATTAGTATTATTACCGTCAGATAGCTCAGGAGCAGGAGATGCCTCCCCAAGAATCCCAAATAGCTCAACAGCGGGATCTGCGGCTATACCCAAGGCAGAAGTTCCAGAAGAGGCAACTCCAGCAGCACCCAATAAAGAGGCACCACAAGCAACCAAAGCAGGAACCACAGTAGCAACCCAGAGAGCAAGTTCAGTGGCACCACCGGGAGCAACTTTAGAAGCACCTAAAACCACCACCACCACCAGAGCGCCATCCTCTCGGGGCAAGGCCTTGTCCATTTCTCCAGCAAAGGACTGTCCAGAAGACACCCCAACATCTTCGCGACCTCTAACCCGATCGAAATTAAATTTAGCTGCGGAATTTGCAGCATCCTTGGCTGAAGAATCAGAAGAATCAGCATCAACCGCACCAGCATTAACCAGGTCCCAGGCCAGGGATTCGTTGGGGAAACCAGCAGCAGCAGCAGGAGCAGCAGGAGCAGCATCTTCGCGAGCAACTGCCGGCTCGGCACCTACACCTGCAACTTCAGCTACAAGAGCAACTGCAGCAGGCTTGAAAGCAAGTCTTTATCCAGTGCAAACACCAACCTCCCGGCCAAATGTCTTGGCCATCATGGCCAAGGCAAAGTTGTCCGCGGCAAACAAAATGGTCAAGAGAATAGCACCGGCGCCGGCAGCGGCAGCGGCACCGGCAGCGGCAGCTGCATCCAAGCCCAAACCCAAACCAGGAGCTAAACCAGCAGCCGCACCTAAACCAACACCCGCTCCTCAAACAGTAACCGCACCGGAACCATCCTCAGCCGGTGCCCAAGAGGAGCCGGTGGGGGAAATCCAGGTGCTGCTGGTGCAGAGTGCCAAAACTGGCAACTCGATGCGCATCTGGGGCGGAGGACTGACCACCGTCTACAGCCTGAACATGGTGAGGACGACCACGCTGATCCGGCAGATGATGGCGGTGCCGCAGTTGCAGAATCCGAAGCTGGCGGACAAGAACAGCGCCTTCTGGGAGATGATTGCCGTGAAGTTCCACTTGCCAAGTGAGTTTCGGTAGAACATAAATATAAGTAGCGACCCTCGCAAATGACAAAAAAAGAAATACCATATACTAATCGTGGTGGTCGCCCTTTTCCAGAGAATGCTCTGCGCGCCTGCTGGAAGTACCTGTCGAACAACATCGCCCTCTTCCCGCTGATCGGTACCATGTCCGAGCTGATGATGCCCTTCAAGAGCAGCTTCAAGGTGTGGGAGAAGTCCAACCGCCTGTTCGACAAGTTCGAGCAGATCGCCCGGAAGTACGAGTGGTTCAAACTGAGGGAGGAGCTGCCGCCGCTCCTGCGTCACTTCCAGCAGTACGAGCATCTCTACTGGGACCTGCGGAAGCTGCGTCCGGGCGAGGTGGAGCAGCCGCCGCGTCATTGTACGGAACAGGAGCGCCAGGAGGTGTGGCGATTGGCGAGTCTGCAGTTGCCCCAGGGTAGGTTTCCNGGGGATTCCTTGCTCTAGTAATCCGCATCTGTATTTGCAACCCTTTCCAGTCAATCTCAAGGACATCTGGGGCATATTTAAGTTTGCCTTCCGCACATACATGGAGGACTTGGAGAGCGGCATTGACAATCCCTGGCCCACGGACTGGTGGCGTTCGCTGGAGCAGCTCAAGTACCTTGTGAACATTCGCTACCATCCGCTAGAGCCCATGTACTACATCGTCCACAACAAGGTCTTCGAGGAGGTGAAGCGCTGCAGCATGTACGAAGCACTGATGTCCACGGATAAGAGCAGCTCAGCGGAGTTCCAGTCGCAGACCTCGAAGCGAACGATGCCCTGGGAGACGGAGGAGGCCAAGCGTCTGTTTGCCGAGCATCTGAATCGCTTCCAAAATGCAGACCACGCCGCCCCGCCTTCAGTGGCGACGACTAAAAGGAATACTGCTCCTGTTCCAGCTCCTGTTGCAGCTCCTGTTGCAGCCTCTGTTCCAGCTCCTGTTGCAGCTCCTGTTGCAACTTCTGTTCCAGCTCCTGTTGCAGCTCCTGTTGCAAAACCTGTTGCAAAACCTGTTCCAGCTCCTGTTCCAGCTCCTAATCCAGCTCCCGCTCTCTTATCCGTACCTGATCCCTCTCCCCCTGCCCGTTGTGAGCCTGCCACCAATGGAGTTGTAGAGCCAGGACCGGCTAGGACCTATACCCTGCCCACCATCGAAGTCTTCGAGCTGACCCGCGTCCTGCGCACCTTTCCGCACACCTTCGAGCGGGCCAGTACCCTCGACAAGCGCGCCGCCTGGGTGCGCGTCTCCAAGCAGCTGAAGACCACAGGTGGGTTCGGTTTTCGAATCGTCCTTCCAGCCTTTGTTATCCCCGATTTGATCTTCCAGTTACCGAGTGCCGCTTTGGCCTGCAGTATGCGCTGCGCGGCTTGCGCACCCTGAAGATCCGGGATCCCGCGGAGCGCTGCACCATGTCGCACAAGTATCTGAGGCACATGGCCGATATCTACAAGCAGGTGAAGCCGAAGGGTCATCTCATTGTGCGCACGCCGCAGCAGGTGAATCAGTCGCTGGCCCAGCCCCTGGACGAGATCGATGCGGAGGAGTTCCTGCCGCAGATCAACATGACCAGCTGCAAGCTGCCGCTGGTCCAGAAGAACTGGATCCAAGCCACCGCCAGCCTACCGCCCGCCAGACAGGAGCGGCTTCACGGCAAGCTGACGCAGCTCTTCGCGAAGTACGCCAAAGACCAGGCGCCGCCTCGTTAATCCTCCCAATCACCTGACATTGCCATTAATCCATCAATTTCATTAGTTTGGTTCTCGAATTTTTTTTTGTTTTTTTTTTGTTTTTGTTTTGGTTTCGCCAAAGAACCAAATTCAAACTGGACTACAAATATATATATATATAGAAATACATATATAGAGTTTTGAACCGATTTTAAAGGAAGTAACCAAATGAAATCAACGAAATCCCAACAAGAAGTTGCAAATGTTTTTTTTTTCTCTCTATTTCTGTGATTTGAAATCGACAAATTTTGCGACTCTTTCGAAGATTTCGGAAAGCAAATTTTATATAATAATAATAAAAAGAATAAAATAATTTGTATTTTTGCTCTTGTAATTATATAGTAGTTATCTTTGATTATTCCAACTTCAAATCCGCCTTCCCTGATTCGGAATCATCTGCTGATGATGGTGATGGTGATGCTGATGGTGATGAGGCCATTGCCATTTGATTAGGCGGAGGCGATTGTCGGTCAACAACTGGCCCGCCCACTTTTATGGCCTCTCCGGAGACATCAAAGTAAGCCCGTGCAAATTGAGGCCGGACAATTGCACGGCGTCTTTTTCTCTGGAGGGAGAAGGATAAACAGGGGATGGATGCTAAGACACTGAAAAAAAAACACAAGCGTTTCCAGAAAATATGAAATATGGATCTGAGATTTGTGATATAAATATTTTGTTAGCAAAATATTAATATTATAATTACAAAAAAAAAGAAGAAAAAATGTACAACAATTTCTCCGAGTGTAATTGGTAGCTTGAGGTGGAATATAGTTTTGGGGATTACGGGTTCATTCTGTTCTAGCAGCAGGACTCAATCTGCGTGGCCCGCAGGCGTGCGGAGCCATCTAAGCGGAGTCCATTTGGTCGTCGCCTTCGCCCCCATTGGCCATCCTGCTGCTGCTCCTCCTCCTCATCGCTGTCTTCGTCCTTGAGCTCACCGCCGCCCTGGAGTCGCTCTGTGGTCGATGGGCCCATCACAAGACTCTCGAAAATGTTCACCGCCAGGGTGAGGAAGATATCGCCCACATTGGCGCCACTCTTGGCCGACGCCTCGCGGAAGGCTATACCCCTCAGATTGGCAAAGGCGGTCGCCTGTTCCTGGCTCACCTGGCGATCCACTAGCTCATCGCACTTATTGCCCACCATCAGCACGTTGACCCGCCTCCGGCAATGCCGTCCAATCTCCGCCAGCCAGCCGTCCACATTGGAGAAGCTAGTCGCCGACGTGGTGTCGTAGACGAGGAGGATGCCATGGGCTCCGCGATAGTAAGAGGGCAGCACTGCACGGAACCTCTCCTCGCCGGCCGTGTCCCAGATCTGCAGCTTCACCACATGTCCGCCCACCTCCACGGTGCACACCTTGAAGTCGATGCCCACCGTGGTGAGGTGCTGGCCGGTGAAGCGACCCTCGGAGAAGCGCATCAGGAGGCAGGACTTACCCACGCCCGAGTCGCCCAGCACCAGGATCTTGAAGAGGAACTTGTAGTCGTACATGTTTTGCCACTGGGATTGGGACAGGAACTCTGGCCAAGATTAGCTGACATGGCAGGGCTACTGGGTCGATGGGGGGTGGAACTTATTTGGAATTTTTTTGGGGATATTTTTAAAGAATATTTGGATATATATATATATATCATATATGGACCAATGTAGTGGTCCAAATTTTTATTTTTTTATTTTAACAATCGAATTTAATTCCTCTATAACTAATTTATTATTTTAACAAACTACTTTTTAGCCATTGTAATATATATATTTGTGCTTTGGATGTATCTATGAAATCTTATATATTATAGATAATCTTTATAGATAATCTTTTATAGGGCTTTAAAAATTGGAATTAATAAATTATCATATTCCCACTTTTTACGATTATATTCATTGTAGCATATAGAATATATACTTATTAATATATAGTATATATCAGATTTTAGTGCCTACAAAAATGGAAAGTATCTGTGAAGTCTTAGAATTATATGGCTTTAAAATTGGAATTAATTAATCAATTAATACCCATTTTAGTATATATAATTGTGCTTTTGTTTCCTTAGACAACTATAAGATATAGTCATCCGATTTTAGTGCCTCCAAATAAAATCTACGAAATCTTGGAATAATAGGGCTTTAAAACGGATAACAAGGCTAGGAATATACATAGTACTGGTATAGTATCTATATATATAGTAAAGTATATATTTAGTATGGTATGTATTTAGTATAGTATGTATTTATGATAGTATCTATATAGTATAGAATATATTTAGCATAGTATATACTTGTATATTTATTATAGTATAGTATCTACATAGTATAGTACCTCTAGAATCTAGCCCCTGCAGACAACAAGAAATCTCTAAAAACTCCTAATTAGATAGCTAAAAAATATTTGATAGTTTAGTTTTAAGTATAAATACAAGGCTTTATTTTATATATATTTTTTAAGGGTCAGTAAAGTTCTCCTCCCTTTTAATAATTAATTTAAACAAAACTACATTTACATATGTACATAAAAAAACCAATTTAGTTCAATGAGCAACGAATAAAGTAATAATTAACATAATGTTAACAATAATGATAACAATAAATGCTAAATGGCCCAGTCATCTTTTGTTTATGATCTCGTCTAAAAACACTTTCCCTTTTTTGGGGATGGAGGGAACTAATATATACCGTAACTGGGAACCACCGGGGGCAACCAACCAACCACTCGAAAAGATACTTCCACCCAGCTGCGTTCCGGGGAAAAGTACATAAAAATTAACATTACGGGCCCGGGCCGAGGTGGAAAGTTCAAAATGCTGATGCTGGGGCCATCAAGGAGCAAGGATCAGGNCCCCCCCCCCCCCCCCTCATCCTCTCCAGCGAGGCGCTGGCAAATAATGTTTGCTCCTGGTGATTAACGCAATTAAGCAGGTGCTCAAAATGATGTTTCCGCTGGATTAGCCAGGGCCAGCGATTAGGGATGACAGGATGAGGCCCGGCACCCAGGATGGCAGGATGGAGGTTAGACGATGGCCAAGGATGAGGGATGCGAATGCGTACGTCCGCTAATAAGGGACACATTAGCAGCATGCGCCATGTTCGCATTAATTTAGCTGGATGAGGTGGATGCTCCTGGAGGAGGAGGAGGTGCGATTGGGTGGTTCGGTGTTTCGGTGGTTGGGTGGCTGTTGTGACGTTAAAATTCCATTAGCCCCGCCGTGGGGGAACCTTTTATGATGGCTCAGGTGTATTCTTGCCCAACTTTTTTCCTCCCATTGTCCATTGCTTATGCAATCCCTCCAAATGGTTCACATGACCTGCTCCTTCTCCGCCTCCTCCTTCTGCTTCTCTTCCTCCTCCTTCCCCTGCTCCTCCTCCTCCGTCTCCTCCTCCTCCTCTGCCTCCTACACCTCCTGCTCCTCTTCCTCCGCGGCTAATGAGCCACTTACTCGGACAATCGTCCGCCGAAGAGTGAATGGGAAAATTAAACTCACTATTTTAAAGCCATTGTAAGGTGTTTTTTAAGTGTGGCAACTAAAGGCTACCCTGTTTAACTAATAGGTACTACATTAATTAAAGAAATTTTAATAATAGATTATAAATTAACAAATTTTGTTTACTTAATAAATGAGTTAATATCACCAAAACAATAAAAATGTATTTTATGATAATATGATAATAAATATTTTTGTCATTATTAAATTAGCATAAAGAATTTCCAGTATAAAAAATATTGAAAAATTCTAATTGTTTTAATGTAAGTCCATATATTTATAATTTATATGTATGTTTATATGCCAAAAATTATACAAATAATAAAAAGATACATTGAGGTATTTGAAAACACTAAAATAATAAATAGAAACATAAAGGTATTTTAGTTTTTACAGAAGATTTCTTATTATTATTCCAAACTTAAGTTTATATTTTAGTTTTAGTATTATGACTACCAGAAAAAATCTTTATTATTTTTTAAAAACAAGATCAAAAATAATACCATTTTATAAAGTCAAATCTCTACAATAAATAAAAAATTTAAAACTATATACAAGAAATAAATATTAATAAAATAAATTAAAATATTTTACTCTGAATATACATGAAGTAAATGTGAATAAATTAATTTATTAATATATTTATTTCTTGTACATAGTTTTAAATTTTGATTTAACAATTTAACCCCCCTTCCAAGTTCCCTTCCCCACTTCCATGGCTTTTCAACTTGGCTATGCACAAGATATACGTATTTTCCAAGCGACCATAAAAACTGCTAATTGAACGCTTCTTGTTGTTGTTTTTGTTGTTGTTTTCGCTTTTGTGTGCTTCATTTGTTAGACGCCCATCTTTTATTGTTAAGAAAACAACCATGACAAAAAAAAAAAAAAAATGAAAATAAAAACAAATAACAAAACGAGGAAGGCATCAAAAACAAAAGCTGCAATAAAAAGGCAAAAGCAAACTATTTAATGATCCCAACCCACACACTATAGTAGCCAGAGCAACCAGCCTCGACAATAGCAATAGCAATAGCAATAGCAATATAGCAACCCAGAATCGGAATCCAAATCGAAATCGGAATCGGACTCTCAGACTGAGACTCAGCATAGTTCAATGCTTTGCTACTGGGCCACCAATAAGTACATAAGTCTAAAAAAACTATTACGGGAACAGTACAAAAAACTATCCAACAAAACACCGATGACTTTTTGCCCTTCTTTTTAGGAATATATTTTATGTACTAGTTTTGATACAATTTGGTATTAGCATGGTAAAACTAAGACATACAATTATTTAAACAAAAACCCATAGCATCAAGCGACAAATATTAATAAAGATTTGTTAGATAATTATTTTTCGGTATATTACATTTTTTTAAAACTAGTTTTCTTAATATTCTAATTTTATATTCATAGAATTTACCAAATATTCCAAAAGACATCCAAATATATTAATCTAGTCGAGTTCAATTACATAAATTAATATATGGTTAAAATTATAAGGTATTTAATACATTTATATTTAAACAAATTATAGTCATAAAATTCAATACTTTATTGAATATCTTAAAAGGATATACAAAAATTGTATCTAACAAATTTGTACTAAAAATTAATAAGTCTTCTTCCTTCTTCCATTTTTTTTATTTCATAACATTTTTCAAATATTCTAAAAGACAGCTTATTACAGAAATCGTTTAGAAATCGGTTATTTTAATATCATGTTAAATTAAGGTTTTATTTGATTCATTATTAAATCCATAATTTATGCATGGTAAATAAATATAAAATAAAATAAATGAATAATTATCATAAAAAGGTAATACCAAAATAGTTTTTTTTTTAATCTTCAAATTAAGAATCTCTTTTTCCTAATGCTGAAATAAAAAAAATGGTTGTTTATTTTGTATTCAAAGAATTTACCAAAAATATTATATATATATATTTTTCTAAAATACACAAAATATATATTGTAATATCTGCCTGAATTAAAATCATTTAAATTGAATGTAAACTCACTTAAGAAAAATATTGAATATTCTTAAAAGGCAATGCAAAAACTAGTATCTATCAAATTTGCACTCAAATTTAGAGTACCCTTTGCTGTAGGTATATAAAAATAAAACAGCTAAGCAGCACCGCAAAAATAATAATAATAAAAAAAGAATATAAACCAAACAAAACAAAACAAAGAACACGCCCCGCTTTTGGGGACGAGTAGAAAAAAAGTAAACAGAAAAGCCATTAACGGTTACAACAACAACAAAAGCAACAACAGCAACAACTACAACGAAAATAGCAACAATTGCGGGAAACAAGCACTTGGCAACATGCTCTTGTTGTTGTTGTTGTTCTTTTTGTTGCTGAATTGTGCATGGAAAAAAAACAATTACAATTTCGCAAACAAAGATCATTTGCGAATGAGATCGACGACACGATACAATGGCACACTATGCCAACAGCAGCAGCAACAACAACAACAACAATAACAACAACAACACTTAATGGAGAGGGCAGGAGATGCACTGAAACAAAATAGTGCCTCATCAAAAAGTGATAATTCTTATGGAAAGCTCTTTTGAAGCACTTGAAACTTTTCGGCTTTAATATTTATTAATTAGTTTTGAATAATGAAATCTTAAAATATATATTAAAATGTACAGTTATGTTCAAAATTAATGAGTTATTCATATAGATATAAAAATTAAGATACGTAGATACGCATTTACAAACCCCCTTAAGCTAAATTTTAGTGAATTGAGTTGATTTAAAAATATTTAAAAAACCCAAAGAAATACCCAAAATATTTTTAAGTGTACCTGGAGTAGGAACTGTGGCAAAGGAGAAACAGAAGCTGCCTTTAATTGAACTGGCCAAATGCGATGTGTGATCGCTAATCGGTAATCGACAATTGGCGATCGGTAATCGCCTCTCTTGCCACTCCATAAAATAAAATAATTTTCTGCGGGATGTGGGTGTGGATAGTGGCAGGAGGAGGAGCAGGAGGAGGAGGTGGAGGAGGGGGAAGGTTGAGGAAATTCCAGAGGTGTGTGGGACACCCAACGACGGGGACACCGACCGGAGCAAACAAAGCAACAAATCAAGCGGAGCAAACAAGCAAAGTGAGATACAGATACAGATACAGATACAGATACATAATGCGGCCCATTCTTTTGGACCAAGGTAACGCCTTGGTAACGAGATATAATATATCTCTTCTTTGATATCCCTTTTCTGGGAGATTCTGGCAGTTAGTTGCGGCATAAATATTTGATTTTGAATTTATCGGATGTGTCTTAAATAATGCAGAGATAACTCTTTATCTTTATCTTTTTTCCTAAAGTAATTTTTATACTTTTACTATTTCAGAATAGTTTCTTTTTTGAATGTTTATTTATTTATTTATTGTACATTTATTACATTATTATATTTAGTAACAATATTTTCTGTAATTCCTCTTTTGATATAAATTATTTAAATTATTTCCAATTTTTTATTATTATATATTATGAGTGTAATTTACCAAATGTTACTTCATTAAACCAAATTGTATAGATCGGTTTTTTGGGCATTAAGTTCCAATTGAATCATCGATAACCTTTCAATAAGTATTCCAGGTCAATGCCAAATAAAATTGAGAACTGAGTCCCGAATCAAACCCCATCGATCTCCAGTGTCAACTGAATGACCCCCGAAGCCAGTGGGAATTAAATCCGACGGATGGGGACACCAATTGGCCTGACCTGACGCACTGACCCAGTAAACGTGCGTAATCCATCGGGAAAACAACAAAAAACAAAAAACAACAACAAAATAAACCCGAAAAATAAGCCTCCGAATGAAAACAAATCTGGTTTAAGACGTGACTTGTTTATTACGCCTAACGAACTTTCTACTATATACGAGTATATATGCATCCCATTACAAAACCGAAACTAAAGTCAGAATAAGTGCTTGGGAAAGTGCTCACTTGAAGGTATTCCAATTTTCCGGATATCAACAGCGTCATTTTCACTAATTTGAGTATTTTTCAAACGAATAAAAACATTTTCTTATTGCCCTGGGAAAGTAATGTGGAGAAGTGATGCTTTGCAATGAATATTTATTATTTTTGAATTTTTTTAAACATAAAAAAAATCATTTTCAAAACAATCTTTATTTTACATATTCAAAAAACTTTAAAATATTCATAATATTAAAATATCATATGTATATATTCCTCGCTCTGATATTATGTGAGTATAAGAAGCTTTCAATTTTTAAAGTTATAAAATTTAAAGTTGTTTTCCGTTAATTCCGTTAATTTTATAATAAAACAAAAATTTTTAAATTAACATGGGTATTTTATTTTGCAACTAAATGGCAATTTCGTT
>JAJJHY010000307.1:310189-324047 GCA_021224005.1 Drosophila setifemur
CCCCTCCCCCACACCCCCCTCGATCGTCACATTTTGATAAACAATTTATGCGATGGAAGTGGTTAAATGGGGAAGCTAAATAAATAACAACTTCAAGACAAAACGCTCATTTTGTATGCATTTAAAGCTTTTGTAATGAGCTGCGGACGACGCGTATCCAATGAATACCTTTCAAGGGTGGAAGGGAGGGGGAAGGGGAGAGGGGGGAGGGGATAGAGGCTAAAAGGCGTTGACGCGTATTTAATTCACGCTTCTCGATCAGATTTTGATCAGATTTTGGAAAAATGTCGCTCGCCGAATGCATTTCAACCTTTTTGAAATCCAAAGTCAAAACTTCAGGTTGTTATCGCCAGATACGTCGTACGTCGTACAAAACACGCGTATCTTGTATCTCTGAATGTCATTTGCAATTCAACTTCCGTCAACTGGCCGAGGAATTTCGAGGCTCTGAGCCAGTTCAGCACGTTACAAAAAAACAACATAAAAAAATACAACAAAAAATTCATTAAAAAATACAACAACAAATGCAATAAAAAATACAAAATAAAAAATACAACAAAAAAACATAAAACTGCAAACTGCGAATGCATCTGAAATCGAAACTGAAACTGAAATGAAATGGTTATGTAAATGCTGAAATTGAAATGAAAATGTAATTAATGAGCATTAAATGCGGAAAATTGTGGAAAAATACGTGAAACGAGTTTTTCATTTTTATATTTCGTTTCGTTTTCAGTTGTTTTTTTTTGTCTTTCAACATCAACATCAACATTGCCGTCATCATCACCATTACTATCCATAAGATGCGTGGTGAGGTTGGGGTAAGAAGGGGGGTGGAAAGGGTGGTGCAAAAGGGAGGGGGGGGGGTAGGGGTGTCCAATGGGGTAGAGGGATCCCGGCACGGACATTGTCAAATAAAACTTTGGGGCAATGTTTGGACAGGGGGCAGAGCGATTGCTCTGCAAGCCGTGCACGGGTTTTAATTAAAAACGTATGAATGTATCTTGCAGATACATTCACTTTTAGACAGTCTCGCGCAGTGTGCGTTTCTTTTTTTTTCTTCTCTCCATCTTTTTATTATTCCTCTTGACTGTGTCTGTGTGTGTGTGTGTGCGTGTGTGTGTGTGTCTGGCGTCGTTTTGTGGCTTAATGCAGGAAAGTTTTTGTATCTATCTGAGTCATAGTTTATCTTTTGTTTAGTTTATAAAATGATTGTCCCTGAATGTTTGCGCACGGAATTGTTCGTGATTTTTTGTTAATTTCTATTGCGAAATCTTACAGTTTAAGAAAAATTTAATTAAATTTGATTTACATAGGAAAGGTATTAATAAATATCTTCAAAAAAGTGTTAATGAAATATTTTAATTGATTGCATTTTGTATATTTATAATTTTTGATCTCAATAATCCATTTTTTGTATCTTCCTTTTGATATCTGAAAATTAATTCCAAGCCAAAAGTTTATATATTCTTAAGAGCGCACATTATCTGAATTCAAATTGAATCTGAAGTCCAAATGCGTGGCATTATTTTGTGATATTCAGATAGGAACAACACCCACCATCAACCCTGATCCCGATACCCGAACTCATTAATTTCGCTTCTTATCCTACCCACCTGCTCCTCTGCCTCCTCCTCCAGAACTTGACCAGCCAAAGTTATAACTCTCTTTCCCAACCTTCTCTGCCCACAGCGAAACGAGGAGTGTACGTGCAGTGGGATCTCGGCCCCGGCCCCGTCTCGCGGATCGGAGGCCACTCAATTGGTGTCCACCACCTGTCGCATATGCAAATGCCGAACGTTAATTAAATGTCAACAGATCCAACAGATGCTCGAGGAGGAGCGGGCCCGGGCAAGATCAGGAGGCAAGGAGGCAGGATTGCAAACGGAATCGAAAGCCACGAAATTGCGCACGTCGAATAAATCATATGACAGAAAAAAAAACCCAGAAGATACACAAATAAAAAACCATAACCCAAGCGAAATCTGAAGAAAAGGAAAAAGAAAAAATGGTTAATGCGGTGATGGATGCCATAGCGGTGAGTTTCATTCGTTTAATTTAATTTGCGAAAATAATTTGTGATTGTGTTTGTTTGTTTGTTTTTTTTTGTAATATTTTCATTTATATTTTTGATTTTTATGATGGCTAAATTGAAATTGCCGACCGACTTCCTCCGCCGCAAAGCGCACACAAATCCCCAACCTGCCCCCCTTTAATTCCGCTCCAGCCAGCCAATTGAAGTTTTTGTTTGTACTTCAAACAAGACACTCTGCGGTTGAGTTGAGTTGAGATTCGTTTTATTTTATTTTTTTTTCAGTTTTTCTCTGTTTTTTTAGTTTTTGTTTCTGTAGCTCATTCAGCTTGCTTTGCCCACATTTTCAATTTGAATTTGTTTGCTGTTGCAATTGCTCAATTGGCTGGCTTGTCTCTATGTCTATGTCTTTGTCTGTATTTTCATTTTTATTTGTATTTTTCCTTTCCTGATTTTCGATTTATATTTTCCTCGGTTTTTTGTATGGGAGTGTGGCATATTACATGCTAATCCATATGTTTAAGTTGATTTCTCGTTTGCTCTTTGTCTGCGAATTGCAAATTGAGGAGTGAAAACGGGGCGTATACGCATTGCGAATGAATTCGATGGGTAGATCGGGTATCACGAGTGGGTGTGGCTGCCAGGGATTAGAATTGGATGCTAGGTACTCCACTTAACACTATGGAAATTAATTCACATATAGAGTACCTTCCATGGGGAAATTCTGCAAAGAAAATTGTGATGAAAATGGGATGGGATAGAGATTCTTAGAAATAAATAATATTTATTTTGGCTTTGAAATATGGCTTGGGAAAAATAAATAAATAAATGCATAAATTGACTAGTCAATTAAAATTATTATATTATAATTATTAGAAATATTTTTTGTATATTAAATTGTTAGTTTCGAAACGGATAATAATACAATACATTGCTCAAATAATAAATATGTGCCTTTTGAAGATTAAATTCTACGAAAGTTTAAAGGTTACAAAATGCATTGAAATCTGTATTTAATTATACGGAACTTTAAATTGTACTAAATATATTGTGCATTAAAATCTGCATTTTAATACCTTATCTATCATATACTATTACCTTAATAGATATTAAAAAAACTCATATAAATACCAGAAATTAAAAAAAAAACGCGATGCAAACACCTGAAGACCCCCGCAACCCTTGACATTCAGGCGGGCCATCCATCTCGGTCTTATGATTACGAAACGCACCTTCTGCGGCATTATCCATCCCCGTCCGACAGTTCAGCTTGCAGTTTGGAACTTGGAACTGGGAGCTTGTAGCTCGGAGTTCCTCTGCAGAAATCAGCGTCGTCGGTTTGGTTCACATCAGCAATTCATTCCCTCCGATTTTTTCCACTTCACTTTTCGGCCAGCATTTGCATACAACTCGCCAATTTCTGCGGGCAAATCTCGAAGACAAAAAAAAAAAAATCCATAGAAATATTTATAAATACCAAAACAAAAAAACAGAACAAAAAAACAAAATAAAACAAAACAGAAGTGGAGATCAAATTAGCACAGAGCGTGGGAGCCGGTTTGCTTTCGGTTTGGTTTTTGTTTTTGCTGCTTTTTTTTTTGGCACTTGGGACATGGTTAACCATGTTGCATGTTGCATGGGGGCACCCAGGAGGGAGGCCTCCAAGAAACCCGTTATGATTATTATTGCATTAGCCGAGACAGTGGAGCGCGTAATAATTGGAGTTCGGACATAGCCAAGGCCTCTCGCCAGCCCGCCGGAAGTTAAAACCAGTTGGACAGGTACCCGGACAGGCACCTCCGATTCCCATTCCCAACCCCAAACCCCAAACCTAAGCCCAGCGGAAATTCCTAGCAGAGCAAAAAAAAAAAGCAAAGTACCTTCGAAAAGCTGAACAAAATTCTTGAAATTTCATAGGAAATTGTTTCATCAATTATAGTTCACTCTGATTTTAACGTCTATATAAGCTCAGTTGAAAGTAAAATATATATAAAAACCATTGTGAATTCAGTAACTGTTAAAATATAAGACAAATTAATAAAATATTCGGTTACAAAAGAATATTTCATAAGAAATATACAAAAAAAAAAACACAAAGTAAGTATATTCAATAATTGCAAAATCCAATGAAGAATTTTTTAAACTACAAAAATTCTACTTTTGAGCTTAGTTTATTTTTGTTCTTATTTAAAAATAAATGCTAAATTTGATAAATAATTATGTCAATATCAAAAACTGTCTATTTATTGAAAATAAAATATTAATAGAGCGTCAAACCGCTGGAATTTGTTAGAATCAATCAATCAGAAGCAAAAGCATCCCAATGACCACCTTGGAGTTCATGGACTCATCCGACTCTAGCTTGAGTAGCGATAATGATTTTCTGCAGGATGCGTTGAATACAAAAAACGTTCCCACTACGCCTTCCAATGTGGTGGCCAAAAAGCCAGTGGCAAAAAGCCAATACAGCCTAGGCAGGCAACTCATCAGAGCTCTTCACCGGATTTATCTAAGGCGAAAAAGCCAGGAAAGGATGCCCAAACCGAATCATTACTTCAAACGACGTAGTATTCTCTGGTTGACCCCCAAGAAGCGCAAGTACCAAACGTATTTGGAGGGACTGAAGGCTGTGGTTCCGCACTATGAGCACATAAGATACAAATACGATAAGCTGAGGAAAATGAGGAAGATTCACCCGAGGATTTTTACCCAGAAGAGTCCATTGCCTAAAAGAGGGTCGTTTGACCCAGGGCAACGCCTCCGCCACAAAAAAAAAACACTAACTGAAGAATCATACAAGAATCGTGTATAGTTTCTCCACTTCTGGAGGAAGCTATTTCAAAGCTAAAGATGGATTGTTCAAATACAAACTATCTTTTAGCAAATGGGAGCACCAAGTCAGCGTCTTTAATTTTTCGGGGTGTATTTAGACTTTAAAAGATGTAAAAAAGTTAATTTCAAACACCAAGGATCCCTTTAAGAAACTCCAGGTTTAGGGTATATTTTTCTCTAAGTGTTGGTCATGATTTGGCACAAAAAAAGGCTTTTTAACTGAGAAGGTGATGCAAGATTGATTACCATGGCCGACAACGTTTTGCCACTTGAGACATCCGTTCATTAACCCAGAAACTTGACAGCAACTTAAATGCAGTTTCGCCCAAGAATTTAATTACCAATCAATACTAGCTAGCAAATAGTTAAGTTGATTTTTTAATGGTTTCCCACAGAGTACTTTCAATAAAAAATAATCTCGAATAACTAGAAAAACATCAATATTTTGTTGTTTACTTAAATCTCGAATTGTGGCAGCTTAATGAATTTCAAAATATTTTTAGCTTATTGATTAAGCTTAACTCTATGAAAAAGTTATAATTTTATATAAATTTTTAGAGTTCTTTTTGCTATGGATAATATAAATTAAATATAAAATCTGTAGTTATATGAAAAAAATCCAAAAAATTTTATTTTTGCTTTGGTTAATGTATATTAAATATAAAATCTGTTCTTAGATGAAAATTCACAAAAAGTGTATTTATAAAATCACCAATTAATTATTGGTTGAAATAATAATATCACAACATATTTTATTATTATTAATCCCTTAAATATTTCGCAATAAATTCCCAAAAAAAAAATTATTTTGCCCTGGTTAATGTATATTAAATAAAAAATCTGTTCTTAGATAAACATATGCAAAAAATTGTATTTTTGCCAAGTTTCTTAGGTTCTTCTTAGATGAAAATGTATTAAAAAAATAATTTTAATTAATTTTTTAAAATTCTATACCTAATATTTTAATATAATTTCTTATTATTATTCCCTTAAAATTCCCAAAAAAAAATTCCCTTCCCTTTTTTGGTCTGTTGTGCACTTGATAAATTAGTGCATCTAATGAATGGCTTTACAATTGATCTTGAACTCTTCAAGCATTGCTATGATTATATAGAAATCTGGGCCCATTATGTTTTTATATTTTTTTTGTGTTGTTCCTCAATTTTTTTTTATTTCTCTAAAACCCAACGATTGCCGTTTCATTGCAGCTGCTCAGCTCGCTGGCCAGTGATTTGGATATAATGCTGAACGATCTGCGATCGGCGCCGAGTCATGCCACACCAACATCAGCAACAACAACAACACCAACAACGACACTGGCAACCGCAACAACAACAACAACAGCAACAACAATAACCACTCAGCAGCAGCAACATCTGCAGCAGAGGCAACAACTTCAATCGCGGCATTTGCAGTCACATCATTGGCAAAGCATTAACAACAATAATAATAACAACATCAGCAACAATAATAATAACAATAACAATAATATTAACAACAACAAGCACTTCGGTAATAACAACAATAATCTGGCACACCCATCTTGCCTGATCGATATAAAACTGAAATCGGCCACATCGGGGCAATGCAATCAATTGCCCCAGCGACGACGTGTTGCCCCCAAGCCCCTGCCACGCCCACCGCGTCGCAGCCGACCGCCGCGGAAGGCGGAGGAGGAGCCGGAGGAGGATGGGGATACGGATGCCAGCGATCTGGCCAATATGACCTCGCCGTTGAGCGCCAGTGCAGCGGCCACCCGAATCAATGGACTCTCGCCGGAGGTGAAGAAGGTCCAGAGGCTGCCCCTGTGGAATGCCCGCTACGGTGGGGGTAACAGTAATGGAAATGGAACAGGGACTGGGACGGGGAACGGGCACAGTTGCCACGCCCTCGCCCAGTCGCTCCTCAACGCCCACTCCGGACAGCGTCGTCAGGCGGTGCAGAATCTACAACAGCAGCGGTTTCTTCCCCAACGATTGTATCGCCAACATCTTCAGCATGGGTGAGTCTCCTTTTGATATACTAATATATATATATATATTGATATATGTATTCTCTAAAAAATTATATTTTATGTAAATGTGGTTAAAAATACAAAAATTGGTTATACAAAGTATAATTATTTGATTCGACTTGAAAATTGTTTCTTTTTTTTCCACTTTCATTTATATTTTCAAAATAAAAAATTAATTTATTAAAAATAGTATTACACAAAATTATTATAGTCAATTATTTTGCATTTTTTTTATTATTAGAATTTTATTATTTTCACTCTTTTCCCTTTTTAATTGGGTGAAATTCCTTCAACTTCTCTTTATTATAATAAATAAGGAAATTGGGAAAGTTTAGCTCTTAGTTATAAAAGTTTATCATTTTTTTAAAAATTAAATCAAGAAATATTAAATAACAGTAGGAAGCCACAATTTAACTGGACCTAATGTCTATTTAATTTTTCCTTTAAATGAATTAAATTATTTTCACTCCTTTTCTAAAACAATTATTTTGAATTTATTATAAATTAAAAGTAATTTAATAAGTCAGGAAGATTTGAGAAATTAATAACTGAGTTATTTATATATAGCTTAATATTCTTAATATATTAATATATATTGAATATTAAATATTCAAGAATAGTTATTATTTTATCTTCACAAATTTCCCAAAACAATTATTTTAAATATATTATATATTAAAAATAATTTAATAAGTCAGATAGTTTTTGAGAGTTTAATAATTGAGTTATTTATATATTAAGCAATAAATATTCAGGAATAGTTAATGCAAATTAATTGATGTTTCTCACTATCCCTCATATTTAAAACAATATTTAAAGATTTATAACTGGGTTCTACGATTAAGTTCCCAATGATTTTTATTAGTTTTTAATCTCTTGCTAGTTCTTTTTTATTATTGTTGAGTTAAAAATAATCCGCATAGGAAGTATCTTGAAATGCTAATTTTATTGCATTTTATAGAAACTCTTTTAAGCCGTTTTTTTTGGGTCAAAACAATATTTGGAAAATACAGCTAATTGTTGCTATTGTTGTTATTATTGTTGTTGTTGGGGCCATAAGGAAGGGCGATGTTTAGCTGAAAGTCAATTCCCAGAAGAAACCAACTGACCAGATGCAGTCGGAGCAGCCAGAGAGCCAGGGAACCTGGGAACCAGAGTCGAAGGTTAGCACTGGCCTAGGTGCCTAGGTAATGGCACCTCTATTAGCCGGTGCTGGAAATGGCCTGTGAAGGGTTCATGCTCCGCTGAGCGCTTCATGGGAATCGCGTGGCATGCTCCGGTGGCATCGGAAAGAGCCTCGTAATGGGTTAAACCAGGTCAGTTTACCCGGCCTGGAGCTGGTGGTGCTTTTAGACCTGGCTGACTCATCCGTAAGTCATGGTCAAAGAACCATGGATCACCTTGGATGAAGGAGGCGGAGGAGGGTCAACAGATGAGATACATTGAGTATCGGATCCCAGGAAGATGATTAATTATGAACAATTATTAATAGTTTCTGGTCATGTGGGATTTATTTTGAACTCTTTCTTGAAAAGATTACACATAAAACTTATTTTTTATTAAATATTATTATTGTGTTGAACACAAACAAATAAAAAAATATTGCTATTTTAGGAGACTCCCAAAATATTGTTTTTAGGTGCCAGATTAGTTAAACATAATAAATATTATTGATAAGCCATAATTTATAGGTTTTATGCCTTATTTGGAATCGCAAATATTTCAAGTTTTTAGTTTTAAATAAAAAATTATTATGTAGTTTCTTGTTGAAACTTTAATTTTTATTTTGTTTATATAACACATCCGCCTTTGTGTTTTTTCTTGTGACACATGATGTGAAAAGATAAATTAACTGCCGTAAATATTTAAAATTTCATTAAAAATGTGAAAAATTATTCACACATCATTTTTCACATTTTAAGTGGAATTTGAAATATTTATTGCAAATATTTCATATTTTAAAAGTCACTTTTGTGTACAAAATTGTTTGATTTATATTAAAATTTTACAAAAAATACTAATATGGTAACTACTTAATTTTTAGAATATAATACAAATTTACTGGCTTAAACTCATTGGTTTTTGTTTATCAACAAAAAACCGCAGCTTTTGCTTGACGAGGGTTTAACCACCGACTTTCACATCTGGTAAAGAGCCCTGAAAATGTTAACCTTAACCTTTTTATTAGCCAACCAGCACCCTCCAAGTCCAACTCCATCTCCAACTCCAACTCCAGCTCCAACTCCTTCTCCTCCTCCTCCTCCTCCTTGGAAAGCCAACTGCCTTTGACAGCTAAGTTTTGTGGTGGGCACAAAGCCAACTAAACAGGATTCTTGGCTCTCGAAATTCCCCCCCTTCCCCCCTCCCAGATAAGCGTTAAATGCGTAACATGAAAATGTATATATATAGTCGAGATATATATTTATGTAATCCATGCAGGCGCAATATGTTTAGCATATAAATTATGAGCGCAAAAACTATAGACGGGGAAAACCCACTCAGAAACCCCACAATTCGCCAGTGGGCGTTGCACAAATTCCGCTCAAGATACAAGATACAAGATACTCGCACTACCAAACAGCAAGAACAACAAACACAAAAAAAAAAGATAGAAGGCAAATGAAGTGTTATATATTTTATGTGACGATGACAAAAACCAAAGACAAATACAATGCCCCATAAACTTGAGTAAATATGAATATGTCTGGCCAAAGGGGGTGGGTGTGGGGATGGGGTGTTTAGATGGCCAAAAAGGACCTTCCTCCTCCTCGCTTGAGCCTTGTTGACAGCCGGAAAACCATACTCTATTCCATTCCATCCCCTTTCCTGCAAAGGGTTGTGACTTTTGTGTGTTTAGCTATTTATTAAATTTGTTTGCCAACACACAATTGGTTGGGGAGAGGGGTAAAGGAGGGGTTTGACTGGTTTGAGGGTTATGAGGGGGGGGCAAAAAGGACCCACACAAGGACATGAGCTGCGTAACTAATTTGCCTAAAGTGCACGATGTCTCATCAACATCAGTTACCATGGACGGAACAGTGGCTCCGGAGACGGGGGTCATATCAAATGTCGCAAAAATAAATGAGCTGAAGGGTGGATATTTCAATATATATATATATAGATACTCCTATCTTATCTTTGTACGAAAAATATCCCTAGTTCAAAATGGAGCCTTCAAAATTATTTTTTAATATTTGGAAACATTTTTAATATTAAGTTTGGTCTTTTAAAAATTCATTGAAATAAATTACATCTTACAAATTTGTACTGCTAAAAATACGTTCTCCTTCTAAAACAATGAAATCAACTCCAAAAATCACATTTTATATCTATAGAAGATTTTTTTTAATTAAAAAAAAACCTATTAAAAATACAATATTTGTTTATTATCTTAAGATATTCATATACAAATATTTTTATGAAATGTTTCAAATTTCTAATGCTAGAAATACTTTTTCCTTCTACAACAATGAAATCCACTCTAAAAATCACTTTTTAAACCTTACAATGATATTTCTAATTAAAATGGCACCTAATAAAAATAACACTATATATATATAATATCTCAAAGATATTTTGTATGCAAATATTTTCGGTTACACTGTCCCTTGGCGAACCGCAAAAACTTTCTGTTTCGGCTTCGCCAAGTGTTTTTTGTGGTCTTTTGTCCCCATCCTTGCACTTTGACTCTGAAAATTGATGATGTCTAGGACCGGGCTATATCTCTCGCCCTCCATCATCATGGCCATCACCATTTACCATTCTCCATTCGCCATTCTCCATTCGCCATTCACCCTTCATCATCCACCATCCACCATGCACCATCATTATCATCATCATGGGCCTGATGATTGTCGAAAGTTTAAGTTTGATGCGCGGCCAACGGTGCGTATGGGTATCCACAGGAGACATTTTGTAGGAGCGACAGGTGTTTGGTTTATTAACTCACACAGCTACCAGATACTCAAGCTAACACACACAGATACACCACACCACAGACATCCCCGAAAAAGGAGCCATAAAGAAAATGTTCTAATGCGGCTGCCATGTAAACAGATTAACATAATTAATTCATTTGCCTCCGCTACTCGTCGTTGTCATCGTCTAATCCACAAAATTCTAGATACCCTTTAGGTGGGGGTAGTCGGGTTTTAGGGAAAAGTAAGATATGGGATAACATTTCCTTATTATTCAGGTTTTTTTTAGTATACTTTTTTAATGAAAGAACCTGTAGAATGAACTTTTGTTTGCGTTTAAAAATAAATTTCAGAATTATTGTAGGTGTAAAAATTAGGTATGGCAAATTGTTATTAATAGCTTATAAAAGTGGTAATTATTTTTAATTTAAAACTAGTGGCAAAATTTACATATTTAATAGCTTAGATACAGTTTAGAAAATATGTAAAGTAATTTTTTATGTAATATATATAACCCAATATATATAACCCAATTCTCACCCCTTTTCCATACTTATTGGTTAATTCTTAAACAAATAAATCAAAATGTTAATTTAAATATGTATAATATCCATTAATGGCATTCCTTTGACTAAATATCAAGGGTATTCGGCTGTTACATTTCACAGTTTCCCCCCCCCCCAACCAAAATTGACTTAACTAATTTGAGGTTTTTCGTCAAAGAGATACAATTAACTTAATTAGAGTTGAGGCAATGGATGGCCACAGAAAACTTACAGATACTTCGTTAGAGGTGTGGAGAGTACGTGTATCTCACGGATGGCCCCATGAATACCGCCTCATTAATGTTTGTTTTGTCATCTTTCGGAATCGATCGGAATGGGCGAGGATGATTGATCATATATTTTTTTAGTTTCCAACTCTCTTGGATCTCCGACCAGCACTCGATCTCTTTTGTGCTCATATCAATCATATTTAGCATACAACTGTCTATCACTATTATTTTTTTCTTCTTTTTTTTTCCCCAACGATTGAATGACTGACGGAGTGATTGAGTGAATGAGTTCGCTGTGGCCAAAAGCCGTGAAATCATTTCGAGTCGCATTTCAATGCCAAACGAGTTTGGACGTCAATTGAAATTGGAGATTTTGCAATTATGTAAGGTTGCTCTTCTCTCTATTTGCCATGTTATTTCATTCCCCCCCTTCCCCCTTCCCAACTTCCCCCACTTTAGTTGATTTTCTCCTCCCTTTTGGCCAAGTTCTTGGCGGGTCTTAAACTCACTTATTCATCGCACATTTTGGCCGCCCTAAATTTCCCTAGACACTACACTGACCAGAGACATAAAAACTTCTCTCCTCCCCGTACCCCATAAACAACAACAACAACATAAAAAAAATATACAGAAAGTCCACTAAACAAAAGTGTAAAACATTAAAAATATAAAAGAAGAAAATATGTAAATTGAAAGGACCCGGAAAAAAGCAGGGAAACAACTTTTGCAGTGACGTAAATTGCATATTAAATTTTACATTTTTCATATTTATGCAGCCGCCAAGACAGTCGTAAAGTGAAAGTGACACAGAGGGGGGCGGTGGTGGGTGGAGGTACAGTATTACCTCCCCCGGCAAGGACAAACAACATTTCAATTTGAGAAAATATTCATTATGCTGAAGTGTAAGAGGAGGCCAGACTAAAACGGAAGCGGAAACGTGCCAAAGCAGGAAAAGATGGCCTCCCCCCAAAATAACCGCCCTGGTACAGGCCCGCCCCCCTCAGACACCCCGCCCCTGGCTGGCCATTGTCAGGCAGCGTCTTCTTCATTGTCGCTGTGCCTTGTGCATTGTGTAAAAGTTTTATAAAGTTATGAAAAGTCATTCAAGTGCAGCCCAACTCCCAGTTTTCCAACCCATCTTTCCACCGAATTTCCCCCGAATTTCCCTTCATTTCCCAGACGTCCCAACGACTTGGCGACTTTCGAGCACTTTGTGCTCATTTTCCACCGAAAATTGAAGGAGCATCGAAAGGGTGGAGGGGGAGGGGGTTGGTAGAGGGGGAATCTCAAGCTAAACAATAAAGCCGTCAAAAACGTGCAACGTCCACAAGGACATCGCAAGTCCTTTGGCTGCTTCTGCTCCTGCTCGGTTCACCTGGCCACGTTCCATAGTTTTTGTCACACCAACATTGTCATCTAAGCTCCAATGACAAGTTTCGCCAAGTGGAGCACTCAAAAAAAATTGTGTATGTATTGTATATATTAAGAGATAAATTCTTACATTTTTTGTAGTGTATTTTATAAGAAAATATTTCTTACATCGATTTTTTAGACCTATTTTGATCAGAAAACTTTCTTAAAAGAAAAGTTTTATATAACTTTGAGATATTCCCTATTTCTTTCAGTGCCTAAAACTGCACATCTATAGGAATTGACGGGCGTCCTGGGCACTCTTAAACGTTTTCCTTAAGCGAACAGGACTTTCCCCTCATTATTTATTGTTTACTTTATATAAGCAAAACAATTTGAAGTCCTCGATGAAACGAAACCTTTTACTGGCAAATGCTATTTAGAAGATTAATTAAATGGTTTTCAATTGCTTGAGTACAAAAAATCTTAAGTTTAAGTTACATACTATAATTTTGGGGAATTTAAACTTAATATTTGGTGCAAAAGAATTTCAAAGATGAAAGGAAACTCATTTTCGCAGGGCATTAAAAATGTTCCTTCTACCGCAACTCTCCCCAATTTTAATACCTTGTCATTTGCCATTTCCCTGATGTTAAAACTTAAGTGGAAGCTTTTGTGCCATTAGGATCCCGACCAGGACAGCTGTGTGTGTTTTTTGCGTCTTTTCCCCCCGTGTTTCCCAAGGAGCGTTGCAACCTTTAAGCTCATTAACTGCGCCAACTTGCCACATTGTTGCCTGCCGGCGACACCTGTCACACGGCAACTTTAATGCCGCAGCAGCAGCACAAAGGAGGAGTGTCTGGCGATTACCCGCCCACTCCTGCCACGCCCCCGCCCCCGCCCCCTCCATTCGGGATGCGGCCATGCGTGCCATTCTG
>JAJJHY010000307.1:326981-340935 GCA_021224005.1 Drosophila setifemur
CGAGCCTATAAACAAAACAAAACAAAAGAAACTCGGAACGGTGTGGCACAGATTGCTTTTTTAAGATCTTAAATTCCTGCAATGTTTCTGCAACAAATAAATGGGAATTTAGTTTAAATTTTATTAAAAAAAAAAATATTATTTTTGATGTGCTATTAAATTGCAATATTGATTAAACTTGATTTGTCAAAAAGGTTGCATGAAATTTGTATAAAATTTTTGTAATAAAAATAATAATAATAATATTTTTTAGTTCTTAAATTCCTGCAATTTGCCTACAACAAATATATAAGAATTTAATTTATATCGTATTTTTTTTTTGGGCCATTAAATTAAAATTTTGGTTTAACTTGATTTGTCAAAAATGTTGAACGAAATTTGTATGCAATTTTTGTAATAATAATAGTAATAGTTTATTTTTGTTAATTTGTAGGTAAGATCTTTAATTCCAGCAACAAAAAAATAAGTATTCAATTTAAATTTTATGTAGAATGATATTTATTTTTATGGGCCATTAAATAACAATATTAATTAGATTTGATTAGTCAAAAATGTTGCTCGAATTTTGTATGAAATTTTTTAAATGCGATATTTATATTTCGTATGTATTTATGTTTATTATTCATTTATTAAGTATACGTATTATATTTGGCGAAATTATTTATTTAAAAAGAAATATTTTTGCTACCCTACTGGGAGAAACCGACGAACCATTGAAATCTCTAGAGATTTCTGTGGCCAAAAGGAGAGAACGGAAAAGGTGGAAAATTCCAGACCCAAACTGGTCTGTTCGGAGTTCGGTTTTTATGTTATATCTTTTTGGTTTTTTTTGTTGTTTTTGTTTTTGGTTTTTTTGGTTTTTGGTCTACTCGAAAGCCCACGATCTGTCTGTTGGTTTAGCCCCGTTAAGCCCCACACTAATTACACTTGCGCTTTTCACAAATCCCCATCCAAAAAAAACACACACAAACAACATTTTTCTTAGTCTGGCCATAAAAATAGAAAAAAAATAAAAGACAACTCGAACATATTTTCATTTTCATGGTCATTCAAGTGTCAGTCGAATGGAAGTGGAAAAACCCGACCGGCCAAGGGAAAATGCTAAATGAGAGTTAGATACAAAATATGCAAATGAAAGCTACGGCCATCGCATAACTCGGATTTTTCCGGCTTTCCCGCAAATCTTGATTTAATTTCCGGCTATTAAGCATGAATGCAAACATTTTTCTGTCCCCACCGAGAATAGTTGGGAAAATTGCCGGCCAGCTCATTAGGATCACAAAAGGGTCACGTATCTTATAGGTTGATGGGATGTTTTTGGAATCCCTAAACAGTACCTTTGGGGGTGATAATTCATGGAAAAACTTGCCATCATCTGGAAAATTAATGCAAAGCTCGTCACTCAACTATTTTTTAGTTAATTTAAAAATGTAAACATTGTTCACACTAAAAAAATTTTGAAAAATTGTATTCCAAACTAATTTTATATCTTACAGATGAGTGTAAAATGATTTTAAAATAATGTAATAAAAATATGCCAAGATTTTTGTATGCTAAAAAAAATTAGAAGTTATTATAACCAACATAAATATTAACAAATAATTTTAGAAAGCAATTTCAATTTCTTTCTTTACCAATTCCAACAAATTTTAGCCCTGTAAAATGATTAAAAACTTATTTTATTTCTTACCTGCTGACTTTAAATAATAATAAGCACAATTAATTGATTCTAAAATAAATTATAAATTATCGTAACCAATTTAAAAATTAACAAAATTCCCTATTCCTTGCATTTCTTTAATAAACAATTTTGTGTTGATTTCTTGGGTTAAACAAAATTGTAGCGAATATATATTCAGGCCACAATCTCGTGCTTTTCCGCACTTTTGGTCCACGCCTTGGCACCTCATCGCCCCAGGAGCCATCTATCCTGGGCTTTATGACTCTGCCAATGAGTGGACACTTCCTGGCATCCTGGCATCCTGGCCAAGGACCCTCGGCCACATTTCCGGGCCCCCCCAGTCTATTATTTATTTATAGAGGGAGACTTTGGTCCTTTTGTGCTGCTTGGCCGCCTTCGCCATTGTGTGACAAATGAATTTGGGTCAAAAGTTGTGCAAATTAAAACAACAACAACAGCAGTCGAGGATGTCAAAGTTCCTTCAAACAGGACCGCAGGATTCGTCTCGCCTTCGACTCCCCTTCCTCCAGAATGACATTCAACTGGTGAAAAGTGCTGAACGGAATTGCACTTTTACTTCCCTTCACGTAGCTCAACTCCACATACTCCATCCCAAAAAATACAAAAAAAAAAGAAAGGGGACACCGAAGTGTTACAAAAGATTTACACCATCGGAAAACCTCAACGCCATCTCCGCATCCGAATTCAATGCCTTCCTCCGCCTTCTCCTTCTCCTGCTCCTCCTCCTCTTGCTCGTCCTCCTGCTTGTGGGCAATACCATTATTATACCCTTGCAGAGGGTATTATAATTTTGACCAGAAGTTTGCAACGCAGTGAAGGAGACATTTCCGACCCTATAAAGTATATATATTCTTGATCAGCATCACCAGCCGAGTCGATCTAGCCATGTCCGTCTGTCTGTCCGTCTGTCCGTCTGTCCGTCTGTCCGTCTGTCTGTCCGTCTGTCGGTTGCTATGTAAACTAGTCCCTCAGTTTTAAAGCTATCAGGCTGAAACTTGGCACCGACCCTTCAATCTGTTGCAGTTAGTATATAAGTCGGAACGGCCGGAATCGGAACACTACATCACATAGCTGCCATAGGAACGATTGGGAAAAAGTGCCAAAATTTCGCCATTTTTTAAGATAATTTATTTATTTCTTGGAAAACTCTATTCAATAGCAATTTTAATATATCCTGAAAGTTTCATTAAAATCGGACTACTATATCCTATAGCTGCCATAGGAACTATGGGAAAAAATGGGTCATTAAGCATAACTTAATGTTTTTCAAGACAATTAATTCATTCTTGATAAAAACAGTTTTCATAGACAGTAAAGCCTTTTTAAATTTAAAAATCGGATTACTATATCCTAAAGCTGCCATACAAACGATTGAACGGTTTAAAAGCAACTAGCCTGCAAGGGTATTCTAAGCTTCGGGTACCGAAGCTAGCCTTCCTTTCTTGTTTTTTCACTCTCCTGGTTTGAGTAATGGATTAGATTTTTACTCGGGTTCGGGTTTTTCCCTTACCCCCTTCTGCAGGATAGTGTCTTGGTTTTTTATGGCCCCCCAAAAAAAAGGGGGATATCACGGCTTTGATGGGGGAAGAAAGGATGCTCTGCGAAAACTTTAAAAAACTCGGAACTTTTGGCCAAAAAGGGTGCAGAGAGGAGAAGGGATGATCCTCAAGAAATTCAGGGTAGTGATTTCAGTTCATGGATTTATAAAACTAAATAGTCGAAGGAATATAATTTATCCAGTTTACTTGAAATTACAAAGATTACTTGGATTTTCAGGCTAATGCAAAAAAAATAAATAAATGCATAGTATTTCATTTATATATATATTTCAATAACCTAAATACAAATGTTTTTGGGAATATGTTAAAAATTATATTGTATTCATTGCATTTAAGAAATTAAAAAATAATATTTTCAATGACCCAAATACAAAAGTTTTTGGAAATATATACAAAATAATATTGTTTTCATATAATTAATATTGTTTTGAATGCATTTCAAAATTCCTTAATATTGTTTGTCAATAACTCGATCAAAAAAGGGTTTTGGGAATATATTCAAAATAATATGTATTATTGTAATTGCATTTAAAAAAGTCATACATATTATTTTGAATAACATAATTAAAAAAGTTATTTAAAATATACAAGACATAATATTGTATTAATTGCATTTAAAAATTCCTAAATATTATTTGTCAATAACTTGATCAAAAATGTTCTAGGAATATATTCAAAATAATATTAATTTAATTGCATTGCATTGCAAATCTTACATATTATTTTAAATAACACAAATAAAAAAAAATTGTTGGGAATTTGTTATAAATAATATTGTATTCAAAAATTCCTCAATATTAATTTCACAACTCGTTAAAAATGTTCTTGGAAATATATTAAAAATAATATAATATTTAAAAATACCCAAGAAAAAAAACATTTTTAATTTCTTATTTCCACATTTTTGGTAGTCAATTTTTGGTTGTCAATTAAGACAACCAAAAAGCAATCTCCAATTTTTCCTCAATCCCAGTGGGCCATGCATTTCCCAGCATTTAATACAAATTCTAAATAATAAAATCGGACTATATAGAAAAGGTTGTTCCGCTTTCAACCCGTATTGATATTGAAATTAATTATTAAAAAAAAGAAAAGCGAGTATCCAAAAGAAGACCCGGGAAAATGTTCAACAACATTGTGGCTCGAACGGCGGCTGTTTCGATGACCGTCTACATAACCAGTCGGGCTGGGGTCTGGGGCCCGACGGAGGAGTCGGACCGGCTGTACCAGGCGATCATCAAGGGTCTCCAGCCACTGCGTCGCCTTCTGCCCGCAGAGGTGCCCGACGAGATGAACATGGGCCAGCTGGCCCGAGAGTACTACAATCGAGGTGTCAAGGGGAGCTTCCGGTTCATCCAGAACCTGCCCAGCCACTCCGTACGCCTGGTGGAGGTGGCCAAGGAGGCCTACCTGGATCTGGCCCACAAGGCCCGCAATCCGCGTCCCCTGGACTCGCAGTCGGATAAGATTAACAATTCGCTGGAGGAGCAGGATAGAAAGGTGAATCCTGGGCGTGCCATTAAAAAGACCAGTCCGGACCAGGGCCACAGATCCACGGAGGTTGCCCTCAAGCAGTTGGCCAAGTGATGGAGTGCAAATTTTGAATTTCCATTGATGCCACTATTTGTTTCTGTGTATTTTCTGATACTCGAAAAAAAAAAGAATTAGCATGAATTTTCTTGTTTTTTTTTTAAATATATTTTATTTCATGGGTTGGAACTACCAAGTTTTTTTTTTTATTTAAAAATATCTTCGGTACTTCTTTTTAATAATTATAAAAGATATTAAAGAGTTGTACATTTTATAGTTTGATTTTTAGAAGTACTAAAAGGTGCCTAGAAAAATACGAAACTTGTTGAAAATGTTGGCAAATCTTTTATGTGATGTGTGGAAATTAGTTAAAATATTGTCACTTTCTTCTTGTTTTTATTTATAAAAATATTTTGGTCCATCGGCTGGAATTATCAAGTTTTATTTTTTTATTTTTTGGTACTTGATTATATTTATAAAAGATTATTATTAAAGATCTTTGCATTTTATAGTTTGATTTCTGGAAGAACTAAAAAGTGTTTAGAAAACTAAAAAACACATGGAAAATGTTTTATGTGATGTGTGGAAATTAGTTCAAATATTGTCAACTTGGTTTTTTCATTTTTTTTGTTCCCCCGCTTTTCCCACCCCATTTTCCTTGGCTGCTCCTACGCCAAGGACCAGACACTTGGTAAACACCGAAAACAGTCAACAGTCTATTAAAATGCCAGTCGAGCCGCATTGCCAACCGAGAAAAAAGAGGTAGCCGTGCGAAAAAGGATGTTCCAACCCTCTAACCCAGGGCACAGGAGCCAGGACACAGGAACCAGGACGCAGGACCCAAGACCCACCAAAAGCAAACCCCCAACCCTCTATTCATCCCTTTATCCTGTTGTTGTTCTGCGTGTTGCTTAACATGCGTTTTAATGTGACCCTTGCGGGGTCATAAAAATGGGGCTTTTCTTTTACCTATGGAAACCCTCCTTTTTCCTTTTCCTTTTTTCCCCCCCCCTTCCCTTTTTATTTTGTTTTTTTTTTCTGTCCTAGCTTCGATTGATTTTGATCCGGTTTTATTGTTCAATGATAAACATCGACGGGTGGAAAAGGTGGGACATCAAATCCTGGGCTACAGGTGAAGGATGCGGCTTGGGGTTGATAGATGGAGTTGGGCAGGTCCTTGCTGAAGGTGGAGTGGAGTGGGGGGCCATGAAGAGCTCAGGGCAATTTTGGGGAAATGTGATTGGAAAACTAGTTTGCATAAATTATGATTGAGAGGGAAATTATTCAGCTTAGTAAGTTAATTGATTTAAGTTCTGATTTTATTTATAAGAGATTCTTTTAATAAAATTATTCTGTGGTTTTATTAATATTCTACTATTTTATTTTATTTATTTTACAATTAATTTTAGAACATGTTCTTTTCAAACTCCAAATTTATTTAGTTTAAATTGCTAATTTTGTTTGTTACTTCAAGATTTCTAAAATATGTATGAAAAATATATTTTCCAATCAGTAGAAAAATGTTTATTGAACTTATTTTATCTTCCTTTAAAACTTAATATTTTAACTAATATTACAAAATTTACATTTCATTATAATAATTTATTTCTAAATATTTGTTTAGCTCTTTAGCCATTTTCTTGTATTTTTGTTATCAATAATTGAAATAGTATCTTTTATAGTCTTTAAATTCTTTAAAAATATCTTTAACACACACACAAAAACCTCCTTTTATTCGGGGATAAGTCCCACTCACCGCCTCTCATCCTATTATTCCGATATTCGGTGGGATATCCATTGCCTGGAAACACTTTTCACTTTTGTTGTCCAAGACCATAATCCGCGTTGTATCTATTTACATATTTATCTGCATTCTGCGGGATTCATTCCGGCGACTCCTGACGCAGGTTGAGGGATGGGACAAAGGACTAGGGACAGGGCAGGACGAGGAGGAGGACACGGACTACGTGCCGCGTCTTTTGGCTGACTCTTTAACCGTTTATGCCGTAGATTTATAGTCACGGATTTTATTTATGTCACTTTGCTCCACCAATCCGCTGGCACCATTTTTCTTAGCGGTTTAGCATACAAAGTGTCTGGGTTCTGGCTGAGATCCTTGTTCTACGTCCCATTCCGAGTCCTTTGGTTAGAATCCCTCAGCCACATTCCACATTTGCCGGCTGCTCTTCTAAACGTTGCATAAAATCAATTTCCCTGAGTTCAAGTCCTTGATGATGAGGTAAAAGTGTTGCAAGTTTATGCCGCTCTAAACTTAGTTGGGCTTTGGCAAAGGGCACTGAGAGAAAAACAAATAAAATTATTTTATATTTTTTAACATTTTCAAATATAATTTTTCTAAATATTTTGTACATGAAAATTCCTTTTATTATATTACATTTTATTATCTTCTCGAATTTAATTTTCTTTCTTTTTTTTTGGTTGCAACATTATTTTTTCGAGTGCTCTAAGGACTCCAAAATGTTAGTCAGATCCTGTCGCTGTTTTCGGCACAGCTGGCGCTGAGTTCCTCGGAGTTGGGCGGCGGCTCAGTCCTGACATGGGGGCGGGGGGGCGTGGCATGTAGGGTGGCACATTTGGCGCCCAGCCGAGCGCCGTCTTGCATATTTAAGTTGGCCAACCTCCCCCTTTTGGAGCCATTCGAATGCTCCGTCTCCTCCTCCACCTCCTCCTCACACTTCCTGCTGCTGCTTCGTTGTTTCCGTTTAGTTGTTTTCCTTGTTACCTGGTCTGGGTTCGTCCCGGCACCGGGCTTCATTAGCAGTCCTTGTGTAGGGAGTCCTCCCCAGCTCCATCTCCAGTTCCAGTTCCAGCTCCATCTCCAGCCCGGTCACTGCATTCATTTCCGTTCACTTTCAATTCCGTCCAAAAGTCGTTTATTAATGAACCGAGTCGAGGCCGGATCTCTGCTCCGGATCTGTTGCCACACTTCACGTCCATCCTCCATCCTCCGTCCTCCATCCTCCGTCCTCCGGCTGTGTGAATATTTTGTGCTAATTTCCGTTTAATTGTTTAATATGTTGTTTGCATTTTCTATTAGCCAAAGTTTCCGCCGCTCATTGTCCTGGCAATTATTATCTTCCTGTCCTGGGAAGGGGGAATCTAATCGAGTTAATTGCTGAAATTCACCAAGAGTTCTTCAATCCCTTTGAAGTGCCAAAAGGATTGAAGTTGAGCTTTGGTGTATTAAATGAATTAATTTAGTTTTGTTAACTACTATTTTGTTAAAACTATAAATAAATACTGAAAGTAAAATAGATTTGAGCCACTTGGCTTTTAATAAAAAAAATATATAACAAATTAATTCAGTTTTCATTACTATAATTCAAGATCTTCAAGTTGTAATCATAAATATTTTCTGGAAATTAATAAGACTTCCATTTTTTCAAAAAATATAAAGTAAAAATCGTCTGTTTCCTTGGTTATCAAATTAAAAATAATATAAAATCATCTGAGTTGGTATATTAAATGAATTAATTCATTTTTATTATTATCCAGACTTTAAAGTTCTCTTCTAAAAGTAAAACTATAAAAATGTACTGAAATATAGATTTAATTTAAAGCACTTGGCTTTTACTAAATAAATATAATAAATTAATTCAGTTTTGCTACAAAACAAATAATTGTTTATGATAAATATTTACTGGAAAATAAGGGGGCTTTCATTATTAAAAAAACTATAAAATACAAATTGTCTGTTTCCTTGGTAACAAAATTAAAAATAATACAAATTCATCTAATTGAGTGGGGCTTTGGTAAATTAAATGAATTAATTCAGTTTTATATGCAAAAAAATACAAATAATTGAATACAAAATTAGAAAAATACATCAAGTAAAACTATAAATATATATTGAACCATTTGTAGGCTTTCAATAATTAAATCAAATTTGATATACAAATTCTGTTCCTTTTATATAAAAGTATAATCTAATCTAATCTTATAATTCTTTAATTTTTTTTTTTTTAATTTACTATAACTATTTATAGTATAGTAAACCCCAACCCCAAATAACCCTTCGACCGTATTATTGATTAGAAATAAGTTAACATTTAACCCCAGCTAAGGACAAGAGGAGTCCTCCTCCTCCCGTGGGAGTTGGATTCCCCATTGCCAGCTGTTGTTGTTGTTGTTGTTTAAGCAACTCCTCATTGTGTCTTAGCCAGAGTTAAGACTCTCCATTTGCATACGGTCGCCGACTAATTTAAATCATTTTAATGGCCCAGGAGCTCAGCTAATTCTCGCACAACTCTCCTCCTAAGCCTGCTCCGAAGTAATCCCAATGCCATAAATGTGGCGCTGGCTTAGGTCGGAAAATGAGAGTGCGGGGAAAACCGCGAAGTCTCAGCTGCGCCGCAAGAAGAAGAAGAAGAAGGAGAAGAACAAGCAGTAGCAGTAGCAGAAGAAGCCGGCCAAAAAAAGACGGCTAAAACAGACAATGGAAAAACGGAGTAACCAAAATGATGCCTCCTCACTTTCAATTGTTCGCTTTCGCTGTTCTTGTTTCGGTTTTCCTCCTCCCTTTCTGTTGGCCACTTCCCTGCCATTTTCCCCAACCAATTTCCCAGTTTCTTGTTCTTTTTGGCAGTCGTAATAGAATAAAGTTTGCACCATGGGAATTTCAACTGTTGTTTTTCAGTTCCATTCCCACCTGACCTTCTCCGCCCGCAATGGTTAAACACCGAACATGAACCACCCAAGGATACCTCCTCCTCCTCCTCTTCATCCTCTTCATCCTCTACATCCTCCTCCTCCTCCATCCAGACGGAGGAGGACATCAAAAGCCCATAGATCTCTCTGGCTGGCTGCCAGGGAGCGTCTTTAGCTTGTTGGGAGCTTGTAATCCACTCAGCAGCGCTCCTCCTTCTCCTCCTTTTGGAAACATTTTTTTAAGTGTGTGACAGTTGGCATGGCACTGGGAGAAATTCAGCGGTAATGGGAAATGGGTTTACGATTAAATTAAATATATTTTCAAAAGTTAGATAAAGTTAATCAATTGGAAATAGAACAAAAAAAAAACAAATTGTTTATAAATGATAAATTAAATAAATGGTATCCCCTTAAATTAATGACGATTTGAAGGATATAAAAGGTATTTCCTGTAATTTTGAATAATTTTAAGTATATACCTAATAATTATAATTTTTTGCAAGTAATATTCTTTTTTTGCCAAATTCCTAATTTAATTCCGAACTCACAGTCCAAATTCTTATGAACTTAATATATATAATTGAAAAAGTTAGATAATGTGAAATGTTATAAATTTATATTAAACAAATTTAATAGAAAAGAAGATATTAAATACATGTTATCCCCTGAAAATTTGTTGGATATAATATGTAATAATATAATTCAAAACAATTTTAGGAATATACCTAATAATTTTTATTAATTACAAGTCGTAGGTTTTTCCGAATTCCCAATTTGTTGTGTGAATTCTTCTAAACTTATTTATAATTTAATATGCTATATATTTTTAACAAGCAAAAAAATATGTATATACTCGTATATTCCAAAAAATATTAGTTTAATATAAATGATAAATTAAATAAATGTTATCCCCTGAAATCTATGAAAAGTTGTAGGATATAATATGTATTATCCGTAATCAAAGATCAACTTTAAGAATATACTTAATAATTAATTTTTTTTAGCAAGTCTTAGTTATTTCCTAATTTAAACCCAAATTCACTGCATAAATTCTTCAAAACTTATTCATAATTTAATGTTTTTTTGTACCTTAAACATTTGGTAAATACTTCACGTCTTCAAGAGCAGGGTGTCTCCATTTTCCCCTCGTTTATGATTTTAAATTTAACACTAAACTCCGACATGGGCGTCGGTGGAGGGGGAAGGGGGGACTACACCCTCCCCTTTGGTGCTGCTGCTCACCTACTTACGATGCCGTCTGCTGTCGTCTGTCGCCTGCTTATTGCTTTTATTTATTTACTAGACATAACTCCAAACATCTCAGGATGCCCTCCCCTCCCCTTCCTCCCCTCTCCGCCCCTGGAAATTCTCTCGCTTGTTTTTTTTCTTATTTTTGGTAGTCATGTTTTTGATTTGTTGTGGCCCGCCGGCATTTTAGCAGTCGCAGGTGTTACGTCCCCTTATTCCTGCGGTGTTTATGACAAAAAAGTTGAGTTTCGAGTTTTATGCCGGCAACTGAAAGTATGCAAAAATACTCTGTATCTATATTTACATATATCCGTGCAAGCACTTCAGATACTCTGCGACGGGAAAGATGGAAATTTGAATTCTTGAAATTTAAGTCTGGAATTTTGGGTATTTTTCGAGGGATTTTAAACTCTACTTTTGATTAGAGTTTGAATGCTGAAATTATCTAGAAATATTCATGATTCATAAAGATTATTTTAAAGGTTTTTTTTTATTAAAAGATTTATTTGAATACATATGTTAAATGCAATCAAAAAGAATTAATAATTTGTAAAAATAAAATAACACATTTTGAAATCTTCAAATTAATCAAAATGTATTATTTATTAATCATTTAATTTAATTAATAAACACTTACACCATATTATGAAAAATTCCTAAAAAAGGATTTTTAATTTTGTTTTTTTGAGGATTACATTTTAAATCCTTTTTTAGGAATAATCCATAATATGGTGTAAATAATATAAAAATTCTTCTCTCAGCTAAATTCACAATATCCTCCTCCAAAGAGTATTAAAAACTTCGTTGCCTCTGCAGCTTCGTTTTTTTTTATGATCCTTCTCCACCGGCACCAAGTATCTGCATCTGCAACTGTATCTGTATCTGAGCGGGCACCACAAGGGGCATAAAAAACACGGCCCGAAAGTAGGCAACACAACATTTTTATTCGCCCATAATGTTTGATATTTATATGCGGCATAAAATCGAACGGTTGGGGGGGAAATCAAAAGCCTGGGAGGAGGAGGATGCGGGAGGAGGAGGAGGTGGAGGATATGTGGGTAAAGGACTGTTGTCAATCAATATGGCGACCGGTCATTGATGGGATTTTGATTTGCCTGCGGCGACAGTTTAGCAAGGCTTCTGTCCCCGTTCCTGTGATTAGGAGAGAGCATGTCTCTGCCGGCCATAAAACTAATCAAGTTTAAATGCGTTTTGGGGCCATCAAAGTTAAGCTCCTTAAATGGGGCCCGGCATCCGCACACACCCACACACACACACAAACTAATTAAGTAATTACTTTTCGCTCATTAAACGCAAACGGCAAAGAAATTCAACTTCAATTTGACTTGATGCTGTCGCCCTGACCGTGCCTTCCTGTCCATCAGCCTCACACTTGATTGGATACAAAAAGTACGCACACCCACCTACAAAAACACACACACACCCACCTACAAACACACACAGTTACGCACACACACAGATACGCACACAGATATTAACCCTCCCCCTGAACCCCCTGAAAGTTGCGGCAACTTTTGCTCATTTTATGTGGATCGATTGAATCGACGTCCCTTAAATATTAATGATGAAAGCCCAACCATCGGAAACTACGAGTGGAAATAGTTTCATAAGCGAAGGAGATGGAAAAGTTACCAACACCAGCTTCCTGGCCAAGTGAGTCATCAGTATTGGGGCTCAAGAATTACACTTCTTCTGGGCAAGATACAAGATACATTCGATACGAAATAAATTTATTTAAAGATTAAAACAACAAAATGTGGAAAGGCGAATTGGGATTTTGTGATTTTAAAAGTATTTTAATTGATTTTTTATGAGGTTTTTTTTTAGAAATTTCTGAATTTTTATTCTAGAATTTTATTGGATTTCCTTAAAAATTTTCTTTTTTCCAGAAGTACTTTGTTTCTCCAATTTCCCAACCGAAATACCTTACTCCTTCAATAGTAGCGCCTGAAAACTCCAATTCCAAGCTCAAAAAGCACCGGAAAAGCCGGGGAAAAAAGAGGTGTAAGGAAAATATCAGACACCATAATTAACTTGCTCATAACGCGCCAACAAAAGGACGACAGCTCGTCCTGGGAGGCAAATGGGGGGAGGAAATGTGGCAAGGACGAGTTCAAAGCAGACGCCAGATGCTGCCTAGCCAGAAAACAAAGGGGCGTGGCACTAACATTGGATAATTTTTTCCGCCGGCTATGAATTTTTGTTGTTCTGTTTTTTTTTTTGGATTTTTAGCAGTGCAGACATTTGCCATTTTTGGTTGTTACGCCGGAAAAGCCGTGCAGCGAAGTGCTTTAAAAAGATAAAAGCCATTTATCACGCACATGCACACTCACACTAATGCAAGGGGGGAACTTGCCCCTTGCCAGAACAAAACAGAAATAAACAGGTGCAGGAATCGAAATATATATATATTGCCCCAGAACCAAGCCATTCCCAATTGAACTGGGTAATCCTCTCAAGGAAATCTCCCAAATGCAGACAGCCTCCATTGTTATTTTACAAACGTATTATAGATACCCTTTTATTATTATTTCTGTAGCAAAAAAAAATTATTTAAAAATATTACTGGCTTAGAAAATAGTTTAACCCAGTATTTGGGAATATTTTTGGGATTTCTGGCATATAAAAAATACTTTTATATGTGTATCAATTATTTTCTATTCGAAATGTAAAATATGAGCAATTTGAGATATATATTAAAATTAATTATAGACACCAAAAACTCGTTGGAAAATTTGTTGAATCATTCCAAAATCGAAACTCATAAACCTCAAATCCTAAGTGGCATAGGAATTTATTTGTTCTATTTTTCCAAGGAAAATATCTGCTTTTCGGCACAACAAACTACCAAAACCCACCCAAAACCCACCTAAAAACCCACCTAAAACCCACCCAAAACCCACCTGAACCACCCACCCACCAACTCCACCTCCACCACTCGGAAAAAGCATCTTGACTAACGGTCACATCGTGCATATAATTTCCGGCCTAAAAGCATGCAACAGTTTTTCCACCATTTTCCTCGCTTTTCTCTCGCCTTCGGACTACAAACTTTTCAGTTTGGTTTTTCAATGCACGTAGCAAAAGTTAGCCGAAGTCATAAAGCTGCTTTTTTTTCTTGGCTGCCAATTCAATTTGTTGCCAATTTTTTTGTTGGGTTTTTGCGGTTTCCTTGGGATGCTGTAAGATTGGTTTTTCCATGGGTCCGTTTTTATTGTAAATAATA
>JAJJHY010000307.1:359196-377259 GCA_021224005.1 Drosophila setifemur
TTGCGGTTAACGTTTATTAACTGTAAATGAAGAAAGTACACAACCAAAAGGCACAACAAAATGCAGATTGCAGTTAGGCGCGAAAAAAGCCGCAGCAAAATCGCTCTAGCGTTGGTTTTTCTTCTTCAGCTTTCTTCTCGATTCTTCAAGAGTTATTTTGAGGGCGAAGAAATAGGATATAACAATCTTTGGATAAACATTTGCAGTACCCAGAATTTAAGAAATTTCAAATAATTATTATTATTAAAGATCTCTTAGTTTTTCCAGTGCTGTAAAAAACGCAGCGAAAACGCAGCTGCGACTTTTGCAGCGCTTAAAGTATCTCAGCGGCTTTTTTTTATTATTTTTTGTATTTTTCATTTTCCATTATTTTTTTCGTCGTTCGTTTTCGATTGTCGAGTTTCATTTACGTGCATTGTACGCCCGAGTGAATTTCCCATTTTATTTACATATCCCAGGCGTTGTTGGTCAACCCGCGCCCCGACGGGGGGCGTGGCAGTTGTCATGACAACCACTCGGGCGAATTGAGAGAATGACTGAGTGAATGCAATAAATGAATGAATGAACGAATGATTAAATGCATGCAGCGGGCAACAACAACAGCAAACAAAAAACAAAAAAAAACAGACCATAAATTCATCAACTTTCTTAAATTAATCCGTTTAAACAATTTATAATCAAATATAAATTATAGTGCCAAAGACTGTGAAAATGCTATCGAAGGTCCGCAAAATAATGCACAAAGTTGCATTTTAAAAAACAAACACTTTTTACGAAACATTTGCCAAACAGTCAACGAACTGTCAACGAATAGCCAGAGGCCAGAAGAGCGAAGAATCGCTGGAGAAGAGAAGAGTGGAGTGGAGTGCTCCGTCTCTGAATTTTTTCCTGAATTTGCATAGAGCAGCACGAAGCGCGCTCACCTACCTACCTACCAGATACTTTTTTCCACGTAAGTAAAACGCTGAAAATGTTACCCACAAAAAAAAAATGCTTACCAAATGAAAAATTGCCTCCGCTACCAACAAAAAAAATAATATATATATATAATATGCACTCAATAATAAAGATAACGGGACTCTATATATGCATTTGGGGAGTGGCGTGGAAAACCAGGGAATTGGAATTATACACTTCGCCACGGGGGAATTTGCTGACGGGGGAAACTATTTGCTCATTTCGATTGCAAATAAATTATGTGATCCATGAATGAAATCGGGATTATTTCAATGGGAAACTTTGAATTTGTACAATATAGATATAGATACTTTATTAATTACAGTTTTTAAAATTTACAACAGAAGAAAATATAATGATCTACAGATCACCATAAAATATAGATACTTTCGAGTGTCAACATTGGGTTATAGTTTAAGAATCTGAAAAGTATCTATATGTAGCATTACTTTTGAATGCACTTTTAAAATACTTTCTTCTAAATAAAACACTTTTAAATTATTTCTGTTTTAAGCAAATTATTAGTTTATTATGTGATCCATGAATGAAATCCGGATTATTCCAATAGGGATCAGTGAATTTGTACAATATTTCTAAAAACAATCTGGGCTTAACAATCAAAAAGATACGATTTTTAATAGTAAGTTCCATTCATTAACCCAAAGATACTTTATTAATTAGAATCTCTAGAATTACTTCAGAAGTGAATCCTTTAATCTGTAGATCACCAACAAATATTGATATTTTAGAGTGATTAAGCAAATACATTTAATCATTATTTATGAATCTAAAAAGTATCTATATGGAGCATTATTTGAAGACCACAATTTTATAAATATTTTTATTTCAATAAAACAATTCTCAATTATTTCTGTTCAGAATTCAACTGTTTAAATAATTCAACTTTTTGGGTTATTTTTCCTATAAAAATAAAGACAAGTTTCAAAGTTGATCCATGAATGATATCCGGATTATTTCAATGTAAGCTATGAATTTGTAGAATACTTAGCTAAACAATCAACAAGATACGATTTTAAATAGTATCTAAAATAAAATCAAAAGAAAATACTGTAACTAAATAAATATAGATCACCGAAAAATAAAGACATTTTGGAGTGATCATTATTATTAATTCTACACATAATTCTAAAGAACTTTCTTCTGAAATTCTTCCACCCATCCCCCTTCTAGAAGTGTACCCCCAATGTAGTAACCCCCTCTCAACTAAAATCGCCCCCGCTCCTTTGACTCTCACATGTGCAACAAATATGCCGGCTTCTCTTTATCAGTTGCTTTGCACTGCGCAAAACGCAAACAAATCGCTGGGTAATGGAGGGGGAGGGGAAAGGGGGGTGAGGGGGTGGTTAGTCAGATAGATGGACACAACATGACAGAACATTTAAGTCACTTACGACTTGACCCCCCGTCAGACAGCGCCCCTGCCCCCTGTCCCCTGTCCCCTGCTCCACCTGCCAACGATAAGAGGAAAGCATTTTGTTTGGAAACATCTCCGGCGGTAAAGTGGGGAGCAGGAGCAGGATGGGGGGAGGAGGGAGATACCGAAGGCGCCGCAGCTATCGACGGGCAATCGATGATGTCCCCAACAACAACAATAACAAGAACAACAACAAGAACAACCACAAGAACAACCACAACAACAAGAACAACCACAACAACAAGAACAACTCTACAATGACAACAAACAACGATGACAATTTGTTTGTAATTTGTTTGTCTGTCTACCGACACCCGCCGTCTCGTCAGTTTTAGCTTTAGCTTTATCTACACGCTAAAAAAATATTGTTTTTGTATATTTAATATTTCCGCTATTATCATGATTTCAATTTAATTACTTTCAATGGCAAAAGATACTGAAAAAGATTTAATCTTTGCAATTAAAAGGTGGAACTTTCCCAATTGAAATGATTTAATTACTTTTTTTCTTGCTTTTTTTCTGTATTTAAAGTAATTACTTTAAACATCCAAATGATAATGATTTTTCACGTTTTTTCTTTCGGTGTTTTCGCTGGACAAACATTCAAAATAGATTTTGAAGCGAAATCATGAATTTCGACCGCAGGCCAAACTCAAAAGTCAACAATAACAAATTGCAGTCTACCAAAGATAGCCCCTCCCCTCTTTCAGCCCCCTCTCCTACGCCCATGTCCCCTGTTTGTTATCAGCTTTGGGGGCCAATTTGAACTTTCGTTTTTTCTTTTTATTTATGTTGATATTCCAGTTGCAAGGGGCAGAAGCACAGGTGCCTTATCTTTACCGTTTCTGATTTCTGTTTTCTGGTTCTGTTTCTGTCCAGACCCCCCGCAACTCCTCCCCCTTTTCCCTTCCCCCAGTTGATCATCGATTACGAAACTCCTCGTTGATATCTCCCAATAAATTGTCCATTGCGTCATTTTCCCCCCTCAACCCCAACCCCCAAAAAAAGAAAAGAATCGGTTTTTGTGGGTCTGAAATTGTAATTGCAACTGTCGCCAGTCATTTAATTGTTTAAGAAACTTTAGTTTTTGGGGCCGAAAAGTTGGAATTCTGGCATCTTTCCAGGCGGATTTGTAAACTTAAATTGTTTTGATTGACGGGTTTATTGGTTAATTTCAGTCATTGAGAAATATCCAAAGTTGAGCATTTAAATTGAGTTTAAAAATCCATCAACCTGCAATTCCCTTTAGCTACTGGCCAACGAAAACTCTCAGCGTGAAAAGTTCAGATGCCATACAAATTAGTGCGAGTATCTCAGAGATTCAAAAGAACGGGCAGCTAAATTCATTATTTTTTTTTTTTTGGTCTTTTTCTGGTCGCCGCGCATCACTTCCGCTCGTTCGACAATTTGGCGTGCTCTTTGTGCGCTGCCTTCGCATCTCCGCATCTGTGAGTATCTGTTTCTATAAGATACTTCAGTTCAGACGTTGACGACGCACTGCAAATTGTGGGTTGTCAGGGGGGGTTACAAAGGGGTTCCGGGCGCTGCGGAGATTGGGCGTTTTTTTTTTTTTGGCGGCGCTGAAAGGCGGCATCAGACGATGACGAACTCATCTTCTTCCCTTCTTCTTCGTCGGTATCTCTTCGGTATCTCTGTATCTTGAACTCGAGATTGGGCCGCCGAAGTTCGCGCCGTTGTCGTTGGCAACATTTAATCAAGCCAAGAAGCCAACTGGAAGCGGTTCGCCTACAGCGGAATCACAGAATCACAAAATCAGCGAAAGACAAAGCCAACTTCTGTTCAATGCTAATCATAGTTGGCGGGCTCTCTGCAGTATCTTACAGATACGCGCGCGCCCTCGGTTATTTATCACCCACATTGCAAGTTGCAGTGCACCCACGCTCCACCTTTCAAAAAAAAACCAGGTGACCACATATAGATATTAATAGATATATATATATAGTATATATGTGTATTTTAAAGTTCCCACTTGGAAAAGCAACTTCGCAGATTAAAAGCTTCCGTAGAGGATGTGGCCAAAAGATACTTTGCGGATGGGGGAAGTTCGAAGACACAAAAAACAAAAAAAGAGTTTGCTACGGCTACACAGGGAAAAATATATACTTTAAATCCATTTTGTTGTATAAAATAACATTCTTTAAATAATAACTTTTTTATCCTATTTTTTTTCTTGTGTACCAATGGGAAATTCCTAGTTTTTAGCTTGATTTACAATTGATAGACAAGAAAATAATTGCGATTGCGGTTCGTCTGCCATTGACAGCAGCTCTTAATATTTTTTGTAAGTGTACTTGTGGTTGGCAGCAGGTAAAAGATTCAATAAAGTGCCTGTCACTCCAAAAATTTAATGGAACAATTTTATCGGTTTAACCCATGCTAAAAAGATAGCTACAATAGATAGATAAATAGTTTATAAAGCTTGCACTTGAAGAAAAGCTGTTATTTATTAATTTATTATAAATTAAATACATACAAAAATAAGGTATTATATGAAATATAAGTAATATGTTTAAAATAAACATTAAAAGAGAAGAAATTATTATTAGAGAGAGTGGAAGAGATGTAGAGCGAAGAATCACACGATTTTCTAAAATTTTACCAGTATTATCCCCCTATTCCTAACCGTATTTTTACGATATCTTAACCACTATTTTTACATAGTTGTCCCAGTGTTGTACCACTATTTTTAAGGGTTGTTACTGCATTTTGTCCCACTTTTTCTCCATTATTTGATCAGCATTAAACCACTTTTTCCAACCTTAGTTTTACGATAGTTTTTTTTTACCATAGTTATCCCAATATTGTACCACTATTTTTAGGGGTTGTTGCTGTTTATTGTTCCACTTTTCTCCATTATTTGATCAGGATTTCACCACTATTTTTCCCATTATTTCACTATTGTTCTACTTTGTTACCACTTTTGTTGCCACCGTCTAAGTACTAATTTAACCATTAACCACGGTTAAACCAAAGTTTAACACAACAGAAATTGTTGTGGTTAAAATTATATTTCAAGGGTTATTATTTCGGGTGAAATTTATAAGCAATTTTCCGGGAAAAGCGGTGCCTAGCGTGTATTTATATTGAAATTAATCGCCAAAAAAATTTCCATCTAAAATATTGCTCAATTTATTTACGATTTTTGGAATCGAGCGTTTTTACCCCACCAAAAGACAGATGTTGCCACCAGCGACCGACCACTTTCTATGCCACACACACACAGAGAGAAAAAAGCGGCAGTAAATTGTAGTTAATGATCCTTTTGTGGTGGTTTTCCCTCAGGTAATGGGATAATGAGCTTTTCCTATCCTCCCAGAGATTTCACCGGGACGGAGGGGCCCCTCCCTCCCCCCCTTCAGTAAATGTTAATTTCTTTATGATATTTTCGCTGGGACTAAATGAAGCGCTTAATATCGCCGACATTATGTTTTTTTTTCTAAGGAGGGGGCGGGGCACATCATCAAAATGCTAAATAAAACATAAAAATTGATTATCTATCTGTCTGTCGGTGGAAATTGAAAGTTAAGCTGCTGGGAAAAAAAAAAACAAAAAATCAGAGCCAAAAGAAATGTCAACGAGCGTGAAAGTGAGGCACGTTAAAAAGGGGGCGGCTAAAGGGGGTGTTGTTATGTGGGCGGGGGGCGTGGCGTGGCGGCAATCAAAGTTGAAAATTAGGCAATAAAATTAAACGAACGGCAACGGAATGGGACAACCTTTTGGCCAGCACAATGAACGCAAATAAAAGAATCCCGAAAACGAAAAATAAAGAAAATTGCCGCAAATGGTGGAAAAATTGACATGCCACATGGCCAGAAGTTGATGTTGAGGTCTTGAGCGACGTTGCCGCATTTCTCTTTCATTTTGTTTTCTTTATTTATGTTGTGGGAGAAGGAGGGGGAGGGTGGAGGGTGGAGGGGGAGGTGTATTATGCTGCCACTAGGCCAGGTTAACGATTGATTTGCCTTCGAGTTACCTGGCAACAGTTGGTTTTGGCCAAGTTGCTTTGGTTGCTTTTGTTGTTGTATGTGAAAGTGGCATGTCGTGGTGTGTGGTTAATAAATGAAGCGATTTGCTGGTGTCCCAGTTAACCAGTCGGAAGTTGGTAAAAGGAATACCTGGAATTCCACATATTCTCAGAGGTCCTTTCTGTATTTTTTGTTATTGGTTTGTTTTTGTTTGTCATTCAAACTGCAATCAATCAGCTTGGGGCACGGAAATATAGGAAATATAACACTTGACATTGCTAATTATAGTAATTGGGGTATATTATAGTAGTAATATTAATGTGATTTAATATATTGAAGCTTTTCAAGGGGTTTCTTTTTACTATAGATTTTTAAATACGTTCCCAGAAATAATTATTTCAATTCAGTAATAATGCATTTTGTGATTTAATTGATTTAATTTGGTTACATTTTTCAATAGGATATTATATATATATATTCCTTTTTTTATCCATTGATATTTTCTAAATTTTGTTATAATATATTTACATAAATATGTACACCATTTGCGTAATATATTTTAAGCGATATTCCTTAAATCTAGATTTCTGAATGAGTTCCCAAAAATAATTATTTCAAATCGGTAAAAATATATTTTTTGATTTAATTCAATTAAATTTCTTCATATAAATTTGGGTTTTATTTGTATTCCAATTATCATTCGTTAAAAGATACTAATAAATTTAAGTTTTGCCATAATATATGTACATAAATTTAGTTAAATATTTCATTGGATCAATTTATTATTATTTCAATGAAGAATTTTACTTAAAGCCTCTCAAGGGGTTATATTTTCATCTAGATTTTTAAATAAATTACCAAAATATGAGAAATTCAATTCAGTAAATTAACATTTTGTTTAATTAAATTTATTTCCCAATTGAATTTAAATTGTGTTATTATACATATAATTAGTTAACTATTTTTCTTGGATCTATATGGTATGTAGATGTAGTAGTGTATCTGTGCTCCCCCATCGGCCAACTTGGTGTTTGGGATGGGATGGCGAACTCAATTATTTTCCGTCTAACCATGTCCTGGCGCACGCTTCAAGCGCATTTTCCGGCCCCAGCGTTAGATGCAGTTTTCCATATTACACAAATGACCACAAAATACTGCCAACTGCACGATGCCTTGGATGGTTGGTTGGTTGGGTAGTTGGTAGTGGGATGTTTGGATGGATGTTCGCTTGGTTGGATGGTGGTGCTCCAATTTGGCTCTAGCCCGAGAGCTGAGCTCATAATCTGCTAAACGCATCATTACAGGCAACCGGAGGCTGCTGATGCAGTTGTTGCTTTTGCTTCTGCTGCTTTTGCTTCTGCTGCTGCGGTGCGGCCCCGAGTGAAATAAAGTATCTGATGGATGCAGCCGCACATTGCGCGGGCGTTGCAGGGGGCGGGCGTGTTTTTGCTCATTAAATTTACGCTCTCTTTGCAAAATGAAGTGGCCAACCGAGTGCCGATGGATCTGAGGACTGGGTTTGGGTTTTGGATGCTCTGGGCTGCCGTTTAGCTGGTTTTGGGTTGCAGAGTTCTGTAGTTCTGCTCTGCAAACTCATAAAATAACTGTAATTGTCGTAGTTCCTCGTTCTTGGCCGACCGCCCGCCCGCCCGCAACAACGTTGCCGCACTTCACTCGGACACTCCAAATGGGGCAGCTCCAGCAGCGCCTCGAATTCGGAATTTGGATCTTCCACTTCAGTTGCAACTTCCACTTCTGCACTTGCATCGTACATCTACTTGTTGCCCAGTCACGTTTTGTATCCGCTTTTGCAAATCTCTCTAGCAAAGGTCCAAGTTGTGGTCTTCGGAGTAGCTCAAAGCCCAGTTCTTTGCAGAGGGAAAAATTGTACAGCATATATATATACTCTAAGATATATAATATTGCATCATGTTGCAAGTACATTTGTGTGAATTTTTGCTAGATAATTTTTTTAAGAAGTATGTAAAAGAAATTTAATATTGGTTGCTGAAATAATTTTCCCTCTTAAAATGAAATTAATGAGGCATAAATATGGAAATTTATATTTGTAATGTAAAATAAATAATGGGAAAAATATATTTATTGATTTTGAATTGTTAACCATTTGAACATTAAATAATTGTTAATAAGTTCCTTCTTGGAATTATAAATAAAAGCTTATTGCTGAAGTTACTTAAATTCTGATAATACAAGTAGAAGTACAATTTAGCATTTTAAAAATAAGTATATTACTAATTTTAATATCTTTTCCCCTTGTGAATTTCAATTCTTTTTGATATTTTTACCATTTGTAATATGAAATAAATACTTATTAATTCTATCAATAATTACTTGAATTCAACATAATAGAAGAACAATTTTATATATGAAATATAAATTTTAAATGTAGCATTTTTTAAATAATTTAGTTTGTTGCGAAATTTAAAATTTTTCCTCTTGTGATCTCCAATTCTTTTTGATTTATTTACCATTTGTAGCATAATAAATAATTACCTATTAATTGCTTCAATAATTCACAATTAAAAACACCAAAAACATAATAGAATCACAATTTAATATTTTATAAAGAACTAATTAAATTTGTTGCGGAATTCTAATACCGTTTTCCCCCTGTGCAAAAAAAGCTGCTGCACCTGCTTCTTTGTTAGGTGGTTCCTTCTTTTGGCCATTCCCTTTATTTCGACCCCAAACACCTGCGGCTAAAAAAAAAATAAAACAGAAAAAAGAACTAAAAAAAAAAAAGAACCAGCATCGGGGAGAACGAACTCACGAACGGCGAACGGAGGAAAGTAGTATCCCAGAGTTTACAAAAGCACATTTTCTGGTTCATTGCAGCCATTCAAACTGTAATCAGATACTAGTATGCATCCGAGCCCCCCTCCTGTCCCGCCCCTGTGTGCCCTCGCCTTCGCCTTATATCTCTTTTTTTCTCCTCTTTTATTTTCGAGTGGGCACGGGCACATTCCAGCAGAGCAGGTTGCTCAGGTCTCCGGTCTCAGGGCTCCAGGTCTTGTTTTTTCCTGCCCCCTCTATGTTGGGAGCGTGGGTGGGAGATTAACTGGCCAACCAAGGAGGACGGGCCCATAAAGATAAAGTGTCTCAAACTAAAGCCAAACTGAAGCTCAATAGAATTCCCATCGAAATTCATTGGCATAACTCTTATTGTTTTTTGTTGTTGTTGTTGTTGTTTTTTAATAGATTTTATGGCCATAAAGATTGATGGAATTATGGCGTTTTAAAATTGTTATTTGAAAAAGGCGGTATTTGATACTTAAATTGTTTATTAACACTTTTACACAGATTTCCCAGGGATTCGTTTTAATTGTTGACCATAAAAGAGTGGTTATTAATTGGTATATTTTAATATATATAAATATGCACATGAATTTATTATAAATAAAATAAAATATTCAAATGTTGAGTGAATAAATTATTTTGATTGTAGAATTGCAAAATTATAATAATAATTCATAAGTGCTACATTAATTGTCATTGGGGACAAAAAAAAAGGTTAATAATTGGTATACTTGAAAATATTGAAATATATTATATTCTAATATACCTAAATTAAAATAAATTATTTCAAGGCTGAGTGAATAGATTCTTGAAACTTTGAATTATTTGTTTTGATTGTAGAATTCCAAAAATATTATTAATTGTTATAAATAATTCATAAAAGCAAAACTAATTTTCGTTATTGATTGGTATCTTTTAAAATATAGAAATATGCACATGAATAAATTCTAAATAAAATGCATTACTATTTTTCAATGTTGAGGAGAGTTTATAAAAATATAATAATAATAATTAATAATTCATAATTCATGTCCACACATGTCAGATACTTAATTTGTCAGATGCGTTCTTTGGCATATGTGCAAACTTTATCAATTATCTCCCGGAACTGCACTCAGCAGATCTCTTCATTTGCTTGTATCTGCTGGATGCGCGGCAGCTGCAACAGCTACTTCATTTGTTATTCAGGGCAGGTCCCTTCCTCCTCCCTCCCCCCTCCTCCCTAATCCCTCCTCCCAGCTCCCCCAGCTCCTCCTCTTGTTTTTTCTTTGACTGTGGGAGCAATTGAGATTGACCCAACGACACCCTTTTTTTTTGCACTGCACTGCCGCAGCAGCAGCAGCAGCTCGTGGCAATAACCAGCGATCGTGCCTCTCCCTCGCTCTTTGTCTACCCCTCTCTCTCTCTCTCCCTTTCTCGCCGCATTCCGCTCGTTGGCGCTGGGCAGGGGCGCAGTTTAAGGGGGTTTCGGGTTCCAGTTACTTGAAGTAATGTAAAAAACATAACTCAAATCAATAGAAATGATTTATATTTTTGTTGTATTTATTTATTACTACTTTTTCAAATCGAAATCCCCTTTTTGTGCCGCCTCTGTGCACTTGTTTTGTCAGCTATTTGTGTTGAACTTTTACAGTTTCCCTTTGGGGGCAGGGGCAGGGGATGATGAGGGGCAAGGGAGGGGGAGGGGATGGTGCGCGGTTTAATGTTGAAAAGTTTGAGTTTGATAATTATTGCAACATCGCGTTGCGCGTCCGCCTAGTGTGGATTGTGTGGAGCGTATCTGTATCTCTAAGTTCTCCCCCGCCCTCGTCTCGAAAGTATTTGTGTGCGTTTCTCGTTTCGAATGGCTTTTGTATGACGAAGGCGTAAAAATAACAACATCTCATAATAAAAACAAAAAAAAAAAACGAACTTAATTCGATGTAAAACACTTAGCCAAACGAAAATACAAAAATATTGTAATAAAAAAAATATACTGACTGTCTGCGAATGAAATGGAAACTATATAGATACAAAGATACAAAGAGAGGGATTGTTAAATGCAGAGATTGTAGCGGTACCACAATGAGTTGACCCAGAGATACAATACTATTTATAAGAACGCCACACAAAAGATCAATGAATTGCCAAACATTTATGCTAATTTCCCACCCATTTTCATTTGTGCCCCTTTTTGCTGCTTTTGCTGCTTTTGCTGTTTGTCGTATGCAAATATAGATAGATCTCGTTCGTATGCAAATCGAAATCGCTGAAAGAAACGCGAAAGTGTCAATTTGTGTATCTCGTGCCGTCCATAAATCAACATTCAGATATTCGTGTCTCTGAATTTCTGGGATAGCCGGGCTGCCAAATTCCATGACCATTCATTGATCGATCTCGGTGTATATGGTATATATATGAAATCGAAGATTCGTGGAAGATCGTTTTGAAGCATGATTTTTCAGTAATTCAGGGAATCTCAACTAATTGCCACGATCAATGATGATTAGCTAAATATCCGTGATTATGAGGTAGCATTTGAAGCTAAATCTTATTTTTTTAATCTTGAGTTATCAACAATTTAATAATACAAATTATAAAATGTTTATTTTATTATGTATTATCACCATTTAAATTTACAACAATTTAAATATTTCGAATATAATTTTCGTATCACACAATATCAATTGATATTCAAGATGTTTACAACTCTGACAATTATTGTTTACGATTCCATATATATCCATATATATCGCTTCGTTAAGTGATCTTTATGGATTATGACCGATGGACTTGCTCCTCCTCGTTAATTAGAGCCCCAGCACGCCCAGCTGGAATTTGTTCTGGCTTTCTCATTGTCTCCAGATCTCTAGAGCTGTGGATATATATACTGGGAAAAATAATGAATGTTGAATTTATTATCTTTCAATATATTTTGTAATACGAATTTAAATACTACAATATACTATAATATTTTATAGAGATGTAAATACAGATTTATTTTATATGCAAAGATAAGTGGTCAATTTTTTAGCAATCAATATATTATCATATGAATTTAAATACTATAATATACTATATATTATATATTTTGAATAGATTTCTATACCGGGGATAATGCATATTTTTTTCTTGTTCGAAATATATAGTTTGAAATGATAAATCTTCAATTTATTATCATTCAATATATATATTTTCATACTAATTTTAAAACTAAAATTTAGAAGAGATTTAAAAATTTTATTTTATTTAATTTAATTTAAATTTAAAATTTGAAGAGATTTAATACAGCCTTTAGATTTTTTAAAAATATTTTTGCAATGATAAATGTTAAAATTATTATCAATCAATATATTTTGTATATAATATACAATAATATTTAAAAGAGATTTAAATACACCCTTTATATTTAGTAATTTTTTTTTAAGTGCTATTTTCTCAACGCAGTTAAGCTCTCTCTCCGTCTCCCCAATTAGAACTTTGTGACGTCAGCGGTTGGGGAGCATCGTTGCCTCTCATTCCCACCCAATCGGCCCCCCTCTCTTCTCCTCCCATCTACAAAAAAATAAAGAAAGAAAGAAGAATTCGACCCGTTTACTTCGGCTACATGTTAATTTCCTTTGGCTGCTTTCATTATGCTTTTGTATTTGATTTTGTTAAACTTTTTCCTCTTATTTATTTATACACGTTTTTCGTTTTGTTTTTTTTTTGTTTTTTGCAATTTCTGCATTTTTGCTTTGGAGTACCGTTGTTGTAGTGGCCGTTGTTGTTGTAGTATCTGTTGGTGTTGTTGTTGTATCTGTTAGTGTTGTTGTTGTATCTGTTAGTGCTGTTGTTGTTGTAGTACGAGTATCTTTGAGGCTCGCCAATGGCATCCACTTGCGATCCACGAGGGCGCAGCGTAAAAGTTGCTGAGCAGGTTTTTTTTTTTAGCCCGCTTCTGGCTTATGCTTCTGTTTTTTGTTTTTTATTTTTATGTTGTTGATTTGTTGTTGTTGTTGTTGCTTTTGTATCTGGCTCGGTGTTGCACTTTCATATTTTGGTTTTGCAGTTTTGTGCTACCATTGTACGGTCAACTTTAGCAACTACAACAAGCCGAACAAACCGAACAAACCGTAAGATACTCGGTGTAACAGTAACAGTAACAGATATCGGTGTGGCAGGAGACAGCGGCAACAAATTTAGTTTAGCTGCATTTGTTTTTTTTTGTTTTTTTTTTGTATCTGGGCCCGGGCCGCATCATAAATATTTCAACGCCTCTGTTTTAGCTGCGCGTGTTTGTGGCGGCGCCTTTCACCGACCCACCGGACGGGCGGACAGCATCTGTATCTCTATCCGATAGATACAAATTGTGTAAGCGGCGAATTTCGTTTCCTTTTCGGCTGCGTGAGGCAACCCATTAGTCACTGGGCTGGCTTTGGCACAATAATAACAAAAAAAACCAAAAAACACTAGAGAAAAACAAAACGGGGGAAAACAAATCCGTCCGAAAAGTATCTCACAGATAAATGAGCGACCAATGAGTTATAACGCGTGAGGTTTTTCGGGTTAGGAAAACGGCATTGGGCGGGCCTTATTAATAGGCATTTTCTTAGATACTTTTTCAAAGATACTTTTCGCAAGCAATCTGCAATGTCAACTTCAATCGGGAAATCAAACACTAAACGAGTCGAGATACAAATAGCTGAGGCAAATCAACTGGAAAACCGACAACTACACCCACGAACGTATGTATCTCATAGATACTGCATACCGCGCTGGCACTATAACTTAACTTCAAGTTCGATCTGCCCACCATCTATCGAATGTATCTCACAGATGCCCGCACCAATTTGTATCGGAGACATATATTCAACGACACCTTCAACTTAATTCGATCAAACTTCATTGATGCCGATGTATCTCACAGATGTGCACTCTCCACCACTCACAGATCTTACAGATCCCACAGATAGTCCGTGCTTCGTGTGTTTTCAGTACACAAATCACACAAATTGCCGCCGGCCAAGAGTGTGAAATATTTCATTCAACATTCAAAATCCCAGCGAACAAATTAAAAATTCATAAAAACCTCGAAACGAAAAACGAAAATCAAATTTACCAAAATTTCCAAACACCAAAATCAAAACCAAAAAAAAAAAAAAAACATCAAAATAAACGAAACTTACATTTACATAATTTATAGACTCATGTCGCAGGCCACATATATATTTATTTAGATAACACTGTCCGATTTGTTGTTGTTGGTTTTCTCTTTTTCCTATAGTTTTTCTGTTGTTTTTCTATTTTTTGTTGTATTTTTGTTGTTGTTTGTTGGTGATTCTTGAGCTGCGAACGCCACAACGTCTGGGCACGCATTCCACAACGCATTTTGGGGGACACGGCGTGGGTGTGGATATCTTGTAGGTGGAATTGCTGAGGCCTTGAGCTCTGTTGTAGCTGGTAAAGGGAGCGGGGGGCAGGGGGGAGGGAGCTGGGGGAGGGGATTTGGGAGTAGGGGTAGTGAGCTGAGGGCCAGCCTCATTGACCAGCGAATGCTGTCGAAATCAATTTGGCTAATGTTGTCACCAAAAAGGCAAAAGGAAAAACCCAAGGCGGAAGTGTTCTGCTTTCCACACAATTTCACGTTTTCAATTCGATTTCTTAGAAGGGGGATTCTAATTTTCAATTGCACTTTAAAATATAAGGAAAACTTTATGAAAATAAAATACAAATTTAAATAATGTTGGGAGTTGAAAATTTATGATATTTTAGGAGTTATAAATTAATGCTTTGGCTTAAAGGGTTTTATTTCCTTGTTAACTATATTGTTGGTGAATTATTGTGATGAAATAAATTTCATAAAAATTTAATGTAAAGGTTTTTATTTGTTGTTTAATTATTATTAATACCCTGTTAATGTGAAGAAATCAAAATCCAAAAAAATCAAAAAAAATAATTCATTTACATACAAATTCTGTTTTTTGGCTTTTATTTCCTTCTTAACCATATTGTAGGTAAATATTAGTAAAATTTTATAAGAATAAAATAAAATTTGAATAATGTAGCGAATTATTTATTTATTTAATTTAATTTTATTTTCTGCTTAACTATATTTTTATTGAATTATTATTGGTTCCCTGTTAATGTGAAGAAATCAAAAGCCAAAAAGTTGTAGTTAAATTACATACAACTTTGATTTGAAGGCTTTTATTTCCTTCTTAACTCAATATGAGTAGAATTTTATAAGAATAAAATATAATTTAAATAATGTAGCGAATTGAAATTATATTTACTTTAAAGGCTTTTATATCCCTTTAAACTATATTGTTGGTGACTTATTATTGATACCCTGTTAATCCGAAGAAATCAAAAGCCAGAACACTGCCAAAAGTCATGGAATCAAAGAGCTCCGAGTCGGGCACGCAGAAAACGCATTCATTGCAATGCGAAATCAATTACACTAAGCCAAAGGGGGGGTGGGTTGTGCGTTAGTGAAACCCCCTTATAAGGGAAAGCCCCCCCTTCCACCGCCACCCCTGCCCCTGCCCCCTGTAGAAGAACACGTCGCACACGTGCCGCGCGTACCGCCGATAATTTGTAGTAACAAGGCAGACAAAAAGCAACCACCAGAGAGCGACCCTCGACCCTCGCAAAAAAAGATCTCCCCCAACCCTCTGCCTCTGCCCACAAAATACAACAAAAAAAAAAGAAACCCTAAACCTAGGGGGAAAATTTTTTGAAAAATTACCAAAACACAAAAGCGGAGAACGTGTTTTAGGTTCTGCTAAAAAAAAAATAGAATAATACTTTTTCAACTTTTGGGGGAGGGGAGGAGGCAAAGCTCAAAGTTTATTGCATTCCACTTATGGAAAATGGGGAGCGGTTGGGGATGGGAATGGGGGTAAATCCCCAAAGAAAATTCAACTTCAGTTGGGCAACCAATAAGCACTCATTCATAATTCACTCACTCGCATATTGTGATTCACATTCGTGGGATTGTTTTAATTGCCTTCGGGATGAAAGATGCACTTACCGCGAGTAGGAAACAACAACAAATAAATACATATTTATGCTTGATTCATGATTGGAATTTGTCATAAATACATTTGATAAATATTCGTATGCTGAAAGCTTGAATAAAAGTGAATCATTTTGTGAATAACTAAGTAGTTTGAAAGTGATTAGTTGAATCAAATCTATTTGGAACGATGAATTGGTTAGGAAAATATTGGGAATTTACTAGAAACTAGTTTATACTATTTTATTTATTAGATTTAGTAGTAAAACTAAAAGTATTCTGCTCATAAATGTTTATTATAGATACTCCTATTATTAGTTTTTGGGAAATTGTAAATAGTTTGTTTTTCCGGAATAATTTTATGATTTCCTAGTAACCCTCCCAAGCAATTTTCCCTTCTTAAACTTTTATAAATGGCCTCGTACCCTAGACAAAGTTTTAATGGAAAAAAAAACTTTAATTTGCCCCTTTTTAATGCCAGTATTTTATTTTATTTTATTTGTTATTATTTTTTGTTATTTTTTGTAATACCTGTTGTTGACAAACTTTCGCCCCGTTTCGCAATGAAAAAGAGTTGGCCTTGAAATCGATCACTATCCACTATCTACCAACCATAAAAACCAAAAATAATAATGAAAAACAAAACAAAAAACAACAACAAACTGAAAAACATCAACAAGCAAACAGCGAGCGGCAAAAGTCGCTCCAAAAACGCGCCATTGCACGCGAATCGCTAGTTGCGAATTTGAAATCGCGTCAAGCTTCGTTTGGCAGCCAGCCCAAAACGCTTCCAACTTGGGAGCTCTCCTCTATTCTGGAATTGGAAAAAAAGATATATATATATGAAAACTTATATATATAACTGCTCAACTAGCCCAAGTTTGGCTGGCAATTTGTTGACAATTGCGTTTCACACTTTGCATAGTAATCAGGAGGAGACGACGAAAAAAATGTAAAATAAAAATCAAAAAGTTTGCATAGTTCATAAGGAGCGTCGTTGGGCAATGTTTGCCAATTGATGGGGAATCATAGCCATACCCATTCCCAATCCAAATCTGAAATCGAACCGATTCCGATTCCAATTTATGGTAATATATTATACAAGGAGCTTTTTTTTTATATTTTTGCCACGGCAAGAAATGAATCAGAAGCGCAATCAGAAATGTATGGAATATCTTTGCGCAATCGCCATAAACAAATGTCACTCGTGTTGGTAATCATAATAATAATGTAATCGAACACGAAATGCAATTGTATCTATTAGATTGTTATTGTTGTAGTTGCAATTGTAATTGCTTTGCTCGTCAAGTGATTCAGGTAATTGCACAATCGCAATGTTTTCTATTTTTCATACATGTTTCCCCCTCAGCCTAGCCCAGTGAAATCGTGAAAGTATCTGAAAAGTTCCTGGTCGGGGTTGGGGGAGGGGGAGTGCATCCAAGGGAATCGATTTTGATATTCCGAAATTATTAAATTACAAAAAATACAAAGATATATAAAATACAGAATAAGATTAGATTAATGATCAAAATTCCCTAAAATCTTCAAAGAAATAAATCGATCAAAAATCTTGAAATATATAGCAATTAATTTATTTTGGGTTTTTGAACTTTTTTTTTGCTTTTTTTGTGTTTATCTTTGAAGTTTTTGTATTTAACGATAAACGGAAACTGCGACCAAAAAGTCCCCAAGAAGTGGACTTTATTATTTGCTTATGCGAATGACGAAAGATGCAGATACAAACACTCGTGGATACTTGGTACAGCAAATAAATAAATTGAGAACAATTTTTGGAGCTCTCGCATGTTCTTTTATTTGGCTTTATTATTGTTATTATTATTATTATTATTATTATTATTATTAGTAGTAGTTTCGTGATGACTTCTGCT
>JAJJHY010000307.1:414812-426642 GCA_021224005.1 Drosophila setifemur
AACAGGAATTAAACAATATAATATATATTACAACGGAATTAATTTCAATAAAAAGGGAAAAGGTTTATTTCAATATTTAATAAATATAAATAAATTAAATAAAAACCAAAACCATCTTGGAAATACAATCTTAATAAAAGCAAATAAAGACATTTTAATTAATTAAAAATATTAAATAAATTTAATTAAACAGGAATCAAACAAAATAAAATATACTACAACCGAATTAAGTTCAATATAATGAAAATATATTTATTTTAATATTTAATAAGCTTAAATACTATAAACATCTTAGAAATACAATTTAAAGCATTTAATTATACAGGCATTTGAACTAATCGAAATATTGCTTCCCTAATCCCTTCCAGACCTTCATCGTTCGCGGTTCCAGCCAGCCCAACACGATGGCAGTGTCGGTGCGATTGCCCCAGGACACCGGTCCCTACATCGAGCACTACCTAATCCAGTCGCACGACAACATCCTGAGCCTGGAGAGCTCCCGCTTCACCTTCGGATCGATACCCACGCTGATCGCCCACTATGCCCAGTGCTGCGACGAGCTGCCCGTCCAGCTGATGCTGCCCCGGGTGCTCCGGGAGGCCAACAACCGGAAGAAGCTCTCCTCGCTGGCCCTGCTGGGGCAGGAGTTCTGGAGCTATGCCAGCAGCCCCGCCCTCCTGGGCCCGCCCACTCCGATGGTGGTGGTGGGTGGGGGTGGCGTCGGCGGGGTGGTGTCCACGAAGGATCACCACCAGCTGCTGGACGCCAAGTCGCCATTGTCGCTGACCGAGACGAGTGGCCATGGAACGGCCACGTTCTTTAGCGATGCAATGACCAAACCACCACCCACCGGTGCACCTCCCCTGCCTGGGGGCAACAACAGCTCCCTGTTCAGTCCCACGGGCAGTGGCCAGCTGATGGGATTCTTCAGCCAGGCGGGCACTCCCTCGGACACCACCAACTCCAGCCTGAGCTCCTTCACCACCAGCGGGGGCCAGCACCTGCAGCTGCTCAGCCCGAACTCGGTGGACTCGGTGATACTCACCATGTCGCCGGTGGACAATCCCGGGCATTATCTGCCGGGATCGGGATCTGGCTTGGGATCGGGATGTCAGGCTTTGACCCCCAGTTGCCACTCGGTGGGGGAGCCACAGCTGAGCACTTTCAAGGTGGCCCAGAGCACGGGCGAGCAGGTGGAGCAAGTGCGTCCGCAGCGACCCAAGCCACCGAACACGCTGAATCTCAAGCCGTCGGCGCCTCCAGTGCCGCCTCTCCGATGGTCCAAGCCGCACTCGCCGGATCAGGGTCAGAATGGTTTCACGGTGACCACCACGGTTACCTTCTCCATGGAGAATGGGGGAGCAGCAGGAGCAGGAGCAGGCGGAGCAGGAGCAGGAGGAGCCGCCTCGGGCAATGGCAAATTCGTGGAGGTGACCACCCCCGCAGCCAGCAATCCCTTCAATGCCCTGCTCAACGGACAGGCCAGCACGTTCCAGACCTTCGCCAAGCGCCTCTCTCCGGAGGGCGAGTGCAAGGACACGCTCTCCTCGCAGGGCTCCTCCTCCAACGATGGCCGTTGGCCCACACCGAGCAGCCGCAAGCTCCATGCCGCCTCCCCGTTGACACCCATCACCCCCGGTGGCGGTGGCGGGAGCAGCAGCAGCGGCGGCGGCGGCAAGTCGAGGAAGTCCAGGGCCAGCAAGGAGTCGCAGCACTACAAGGAGTCGGACATCCTGGAGAGCCCGCCGATGCAGTACTGCGCCAGTGCGTTGAGCGACAAGATCAGCGACTACGAGGATGTCTGGTCACACGATCCCAGCGACCGGGCCAGCCTCCTGACCAGCTTCCGACCCGCCCACGATGCTGGAGGGCAGGGCGTGATCAATCGTCGCCCCGATCTGCTGGCCGAGACACGTGAGTAGAATTTATTTGATTAGGATCCCATTGGGATTGGCCCACTAACACTATCTTCTTTTGTTAACCCCACAGCGAGCACTCCCACCCCGACGCACCTGTCGCCCTGCGAGGAGGAGGAGGCGGGGCCGGGGGCGGGTTCGTTGCTACCTGCCACGCCCCTCGACAGCTCCAGCCAGCAGCAGCTGTTGCAGTTCTCCGGTGATGCCCAGCCCCGTTCCCGAGCCGGCCTCCTCCTGCCCAACCTGATGAGTCAGTCGTTGACCACCGCCGAGGATGATGGCGGGGACACCACACCAACGGCGGAAGGACCGGCACCAGGGCGCAGCAAGCAGGGCAGTCCCTTCTACGCCGAGCCGGCGGATGCACTGCGTCAGGCGGGCCTGACCAGCGGGGCCACAGCCATATTGCGGCGCCAGCATCGCAGCCAGGTGCTGCACGCCAGCCAGCGGCACTCGGAGCCGCTCAAGGCGGGATTCGGGGCCTCGGGCAATGGGGCCCTGCTCCAGCCCAGCGAGCTGGAGAAGCTGGCCGGCAGCCTGGACGAGCTGAAGCCGAAGCCGAAGGGATTCCAGTCGCATCAGCAGCATCCACAGCAGCAGCATCTGCAGCAGCATCATCATCATCATCAGCAGCAGCAGCAGCCGACGAAGCGGGCAAGGAATCGCATTGACCACTGGCAGCTGGACAGCAGCTGGGAGTTCATGGCCAAGCAGGACACGGGCAGCGAGTACGAAGCAGGCCTACCCAGCTCCGGGCAGGAGTGGCAGGAGAAGGAGAACTCACTGGGCCGGGATCAGGGGAAGAAGCGCAGCCTCACCATCCACCAGATCATTGCCAAGCGCCTGCCCGATCTCAATCTGCCGGAGCTGGTGCGCTGCTCCACGCCCACGCAGCAACAGCATCAGCTACTAGGAGGAGGAGGAGGAGCTGCCCCCCTCCAGCCGCTGATCCTGGGGCAGCAGGAGAAGTATCCCGCGGGATGCGATCGCAGCCAGAAGTCATTCCACAGCCAGAACGGATGCCGACTCTCCTCCTACGACAACGTCTTCTGCCACAACTCCTATGGGGGCATCGACTCGGCCCAGTCGGATGATGGGACCATCTTCTCGGAGCCGTGGGACTCCTCCCAGTGGGACTCCTTCCTGCCCCACGATGGTAGGGTGTCCGGATCTCAATCTTGCCTTATTTACTATTATTGTTTTTTTGGATATTCTGCAGATGCCACTATCAACTCGGACACCATCCACCTGTCCAAGTGCCGACCCGCCCTCTCCGAGGACGACACGATAATCGAGGAACTGCAAAGCACCAAAGACGGCAGCAATAGTAGCTGCAACCAGGACACGCTGAAGGCCAACCGAAATGGTGCGGGACACCATCACAGCCACATGAACAAGGCCAACCAGGGACGACAAAAGGTGGCCACCATCTTGCGCAACCCCAGCATGAGGGATCGTGAAGTATTATGTGAGTATTCCGATTAGATTAGCTTAGGGTTTGGGGTTTGGGATTATCAAAATGAGTTCCACGGAGGTGATTCAATATCTTCCTCCAAAATATGGATTTCGGACTGAAAGAAGAGGGGATTTTAATGAACCACTAAGAAGAGTCATCAAATTAATCTCTGGAGCTTCTGGAATTATCCATGATTCGTGATCAATAGAAACCCAACAAATTAAATAAATTAATCATATTTATTAATAATCACTATTAAATAAATTGGAATACCAAATAAAATTGCAACGGAAATCGATTTAAATTAATTATTCAATTAATTCTATAAAAGATATGTAAATACGGAATTATGGAGAATACATGGATATGGATATATCAGAAAGAGATTTAAAACCATTGTTTATTAAACAAGGATTAAAAAAGAAATGCAATTCTAACTTTAAAGAAAAAGAAAACCAATAATAAAATAATGAAAATTATAAAGAAATATTTCGAGACAATAAAGGGATTTTAAAATAATTATTGATTAAACTAGAAAAAAACAAAAAAAGAAACTATAACAAAAGAAGTTCAAATATAGATCAACAAGATATCATTTAAAAGATATTACTGTTTAAACTGGACTATCAAAAGCTATATCTTTTCAAAAAAGATAAAAACTTATTGATTAAACTGAAAAAAAAACTCGACAAGAAAACTTTAACAAAAGGAGTAAAAAATATAATAAAAAAATCAAAAAAATGTGAATCAAATGGATAATATCATTTAGAATACATTATATCATCAAACTGGACTATCAAAAGCTATATCTTTCTGTAGAAAATGAAAACCATTATTAAACCGGAGAAAAACTTAAAAATAAAACCATAAGAAAAGGAGTAAAAAATAATATTGAAAAAAATAGAAAGAAATATGGATACTAATGGATAATAAACATTTATCAATTAGAATGAACTATTGTTCAAATGGGACCACCAAAAGCCATATCTTCCCAACGAAACCATGTCAAGTGGTGTTCCATAATCTCGTCCAGCACCTGCCAGCACTTCGCCTTCGCCCGTTGTCTCGTGTGCGTGAGAAGTGGAGTAATGTTGATTGGATTCAATAATCACGATGATGATGGTGATGATGATGATGATGATGCTGCTGCTCTGGAGGATCACGCTCAATTGCAATCGGTTGTTATTGTTGCATCATACTCGTGGAGCCAAGAGCTCCATGGCCACCACAACAACAAATAAAAAACAACAAAAAAACAACAATAAATAATAACAAAAGCACGAGCCACTGATTACGGATTACGGGGGTATCGTCATCGGTTGACGGATCGATTGAGTGCATTACGGGGATTTCGAATCTGGAACTCAAAAACAGAACAGAACTAGAATTCGATTTAATGCACCTTCATTCCCTTAAATAAAAGATATAGAAATGGAGGAATCCAGCGGATCAACCCGAGTATTACTCACAAGCTATTAATGTAATTGTGAACAAATCGAACAATAACTGCCACCGTTTACCAACTTGACTGGGGATATATATAAATTATATATACTATATATGCTTTAGTTCCGATTCGGTGCCGTTGGTTAGTCTTTAGTTAGAGATTCTTCACGTGGAAAGGGGGTGAATTCTAAGGCAGACAAAAGGAGAAAATGGGTAATTCTTTTTCCTCAGGTTAGTTTTGCATTATCATTAATAATTTAATAATTAAAATTGTATTTATTTCTCTTGGAATGTGTTTAAAGATAAAGTAGGAACTCTCTATACTAATTTAAATAGGGATTTAGTAATTAAATTTATTTGAAAGAGGGATCCTGCTTTTTATTAATTTATCTGTGAATAAAGAAACTTTTGTTCTAAATTTAGAAATTGAGCTTAATATTAAAATAGAATTAAAAGTCTGGCTTTTAAAAATTATATTTACTACAAGTCTCTTCTGGTTCTGTTTGATGGTTCCCTACTTCAAAAATCTTTGTATTAGCTCATAGAAAAAGTTTTTAATAAGTATTATATTTTAATAGATTTTTTTTGAAGCTTCGTAAAGCGTTTTTAGAAATCTAAACAGAGTTTAAAAAACGTTTGTACAATTGTAATTTTAATTGGACATCTGCAATTATTGAGCTGGAATGCAGCTTAGCAATATGTAGATTCCAAAACCTGACTCAAGACTGAAATCCCCGCCTCTGCCCCTTCCAATGACTCCGCCTCCACTTGTACTTCCCATGAGGGGCCAGGCTATCGTAGGCCGGTTTCAACTGGAATGCAGCGACTTTGGAGGCGGCAGAAATCGCACTAGCGATTAGTCGGGCAGCGCAGCCGCAGCTCTGCCGCGGCGCTGCCCGCGGACTACAAAGCCTTGCCGAAAACTTATCTCCCGCGCAACGCCTTCCAAGCGAACCCAAATCGGATACCGCTCTCTCTCGCTCTTCCACTGCCCCTCTCTCTGCTTGATCCGCTCAAATTGAAGCCTCGATTCTGCGTCGCATTCGCTCAAATTTGATAAGTTTGCAAGGCAATAGAGTGAGAGGCAGATACAGAGAGTTAGCATGAGAGAGAGAGGGGGGGTAGTGATAGAAGAGAGAGCGGGGAGCGAGTGCAGCGCTGCACTTTGGAATGTAAACCGAGCGGCGGCGGCGGCGACGACGCGGTTTTATCAGCCAGCGCGATTTTTACCGCGCGCCAAGTTTTCGAGCCTCTCAATGGGATGCGTAATTAATAAGTTCGTGTTTGTCTTTGTCTGTGTGCTAGTGTTTGTGTTTGCACTTCCAGTGCCTTTGTATTTGCTTGCCGAATGGCATTTCGTCTATTTTTGGGTCAGTGTGGGCAAAGACAACAACAGCAGACAACAATAGAGGGACACTCTATTTTCGGGGCGTTTTAAAACGCACTGGAAATCGCCCAGCGGGCGGTCCGCGGCTCGCGATTAAGGTCCACCCCAATTCACACGTGCCGGTTTTTCCAGTCAGCCTTATTTGCCTGCGGGCATTGTAAAAGTTAATGACTTGACACAGTCAGATAAGGCCCCAATCTTGCGGGAAATCTCCATCTGGGAGATCTCCCTAAGACGCTGCAGGTAGATCTGGGTTCAGTGCACCCCTCATATTCATTGGCCACCCTACCTTACTGTATCTTCCTACGGAAACCAAAAAGAAAAAGAAAAACAAGGAAGAACGGAGCTAGGCCAGGCCAACCGTCAACCCTAACCTGGAAACCTCCATTTTACCGGACGGAGGTCTCTCCGAATTGCGCATCAGACCCAAGTCCCCCCGCGGGCCAACTATCTAATGGATGCGTTTGATGCTGATGCTGATGCTACAGTTAAAGCTGATGCAATACCCGCCATCCATTGCATGAGACTTGAGCCGGAGCCGGAGCTGGAGCTGCGCGTACCCGGACGGATTCTCGGCCTAGGAATCCGGACAGCCGTTTGGATTAGCTAGCCATTGTGTCTATTGATAAGCCAGCCAGGCAGGCAGCCCCTGCCAAGAGATAGATGGGTTTAGAAGTGCAGAAGTGCCGGGGGAGTTAACTATCGCGGGGAGTCTATATCTTTTTGGTATATACAAATGTATCTAATGAGCCCCAAAAATTATTTTCTTATCTTTAGATACTTACTTAAGGCCACTCGCTCTCAATTTAAAATGAGTGCCGGTCCTTAAATTACTAACTTTAAATATTTTATTTATGTTACTTTTGAATTCGATATAATAGGGTAATTATTCTAGGGTTAAATATATTTTTTAGCTAGGAAGATCTCTCCCCCTCCTCTTTCAGTTTCTGTTTGTTTTTTACATTATTTATATTAACAAAAACTATATAAACACGTTGTTACAATTTTAGTTTATGACCAGCAATTAATAGATGGCTAACATGAAACATATATAATATATGTAATAAAATCAGCAGTCTTTTAAAATATAACTTCTACCTAATATTTACCTTTCGAAGATTGATTCTCCTTTTTCCAAATCAAAAAATATTCTTCAAAATTATTTAAGTCTGCTTATGATAGACGATTTTAATTGGTTCAGTCATATTTCAATTATGTTCATATTCAACTTATCAAAAAGATTCTCCAATTCTATCTAATATATTAAATATAAATAATCGTATTATGAAAATGAAGTATAAAATATACTCAACAAAATATATTTTCTTAATTATTCTAACTAAATAAACCCTGAAATTCTTTGATCGTCTTCCAGCATTTATGCATATATCAATTTATTTGAAGGTAATTTGTAATACAAAAATATCTGTATTCATAAGTAATATACGAGGGTGGCTTAAGTAGTTCCAGGAAGGTGCAAATTGTTTTGTGGTGTATGTACTCAAGGGGTATGTTTTCTATCAGGCACTCAAAAATGCAATCCCAGTAACTGTTCTAAACACTTGTTCATGAAGGGAACGGGCTGTGATTGATTGATCACCAAAGGCAGTGAGTCAACCCAAACTTTACCTGCAGAGGTTCTCCAACCAGATGGGGTGGCTACCTGGTCGGGGAATGGAAATGGAAATAAAACCAGATCGAGCTTGCTTGCTCTCCTTGCGGTTGAATTTGCGCAACTGTACCTGTGGCCTGCGCCTGCGCCTTCTCCTCGGTTTGATCCGGATTGATCCGGAAATTCCTAGGCAAACAAAAAAAAAGGACACACTACCTGCAGCATTGGCTTAGCTTCGAGCGGAGGTCGTCCAGGCAGCGCGAATTGAGGTCGCCCATCGGCGGGTTGACACATTTTGCAGCGACGTCGCCGCTATCTTTGTTCGCGGGCAGCGCCGTCGACGTCGTCGCGAGTCGCAGTCGCGTCTTATAAACTAATGCGTATGAAGTTCAGAATTAGTTTTGCATTGGCCGCGTTTAGAGCAGCAACGGCGGAAACAGAAATCCGCAGATACAATCTCAAACAAGGAGAGAGAGAGAGAGAGGGAGTTGCAGTTGCAGAGAGAGAAAGAGAGAGAGACACCTCGATCGCTTATCAATCATCCGCAGCGTGTGCCGATGAGAAACCTGCGTTTCCGCCAATTCGTTTTAGCTGGCAAGAATCGCTACCGGATCTACCATGAGTTGGTTCAGAAAATCGTCGCCTGCACCGTCCGCGAGCCACCGTCGTCGTCCCAGCCAGGATGTGAGCAGCAAGTCGCTGAGCAGCCTGGACGAGCAGCGCATCGAGCGGTTGGAGCCGGAGGAGTTCTTCCACGATCCTGATCATGTCCGGCACTACCGGGAGGAGGCCCAGTTCCTTAGTATTATGTCGGAGTGGGAGATCATTGAGCATCCACCGCAGGGCAATTACTTTTCCGGGGATTTCGAGGAGGAGCTGCTGCAGCAGCGCACTCAGCTGCCAGTGGGTTCATTCGAGGATCGCGCACCGCACCGGGAGAAGGAGGGGGAGGAGAAGAAGCCAAGGGAGCAGGGATCGAAGGAATTTAAGGAGACCGATGACAAGTCCAAGACCCCGACCAAGGGACGACGCAAGCGCAAGTTCCTGGAGCTGCTCTTCGTGGACAACATTCAAACGGGCATTGCCCTGCCCAGCGAGAGTCAAGGCCGTCCCGATCATCCGCCCTCGCCCACCCCGGTGCTGTGCAAGAAGTCCAGAAAGTCCACCAGCAGCAGCCTGTCCAGCGTCGGTGCTCCGCCGCCCACCTGTCCGCAGCAGGTGCTCAAAGACTGCCGCATCAATCGGAAGCAATTGAAGACTGAGGCTCTCGCCGGCTCCATCATGGGCGCCATTGGCAAGTGTCCGGCTGGGGAGGAATCTTCCACTCCGACGGCAGCCGAGGACGGCGCTGGCGGGGAGCGGGACCAGTGCCATCCTGGTGAGCTGAACACCTGTGACCACTACGACATCAAACAGTTCTTTCACCTAGACGAGCAGGGCAACATACTGCTGAACATGACGCACATCGTCGAGTGTCAGGCGCTGGGCCTGTGCCTTCAGGCCCAGAGTCGGCGTCTCTATCGACGCTATCGACGTGGTTGTGAGTGCGCCGACGAGGATTACTGCCGCCGGCGGGGCTGTTGCTTCATTCTGAGGCGTCTCTTGAGATTGCTGGGTGAATTACTAGCTGGTAAGGATGGGGAGGGGGCAGGGGAAGGGAAGGGATTGGGAAGGGTTCATTAAGTAATCTCTAGAAACTATCTTATCTTAATTGTATGTGCGTCCGTACCTAACTCCTCTCTCCCTTGCATCTTCCAGGTCACCCCCGCAACAAGATGAACATCCAGAGCAGCGGCCCCGGCGACTCCTTGAGGGCCTACACCCTGCAGCTGGCCCAGGACCCGAGCTCCACGTTCGCCCGCAACATCGAGAACTTCATCTGCTGCACGAAGGAGTCGCGCGAGGCGGCGCCCCAGGTGGTGATGCGCAACATGCGCCAGTTTATGAGCGGCATGAAGAACTACCTGGTCAAGCATGGCGAGGGCAAGTTCCATGCCGAGTTGGAGACGGCCCGGGCGAGGCTGAAGGCTAATGAGTTCCTCAACCTGGACTCGATGCTGGAGGCGGTGATGCATCAGTTGGTGGTGCAGCCGCTGAGGGAGCATCTCTATGGGATCTTTGTGGATCACTATCAGCGCAGCGAGGATATCCAGCTACTGGCCCAGAATGTCCGCTATGCCTGCGAGCGGGAGGCGGTGGACTTTGGCATCCGAAACACGGTCACTCCACCCTCGCAGACAGCTTTGAGGATGATAGCCAGCCTGCTGTGGCGCCTGCAGGAGGCGGAGCTGCCGCTGGAGAAACTCGAGCTCTTCCTCAGCGTCATCTCCACGGTGTTCGAGGCCACCGGCTGTCCGCGGGGCCAGCAACTGGGCGCCGACGACTTCCTGCCCGTCCTCGTCTATGTGGTGGCCAAGTGCGGATTCGTCGGCGCCGAGATCGAGGCGGAGTTCATGTGGGGCCTGCTCCAGCCGACGCTGCTCAACGGGGAGCCGGGCTACTACCTCACCGCCCTCTGCAGCGCCGTCCAGGTGCTCAAGAACTTCATGGCCTCGGAGGCGGAGAGCGGCACAGGATCTCTGGATGTAAGTACTCCTGTCTAGCGTTTTTGCATTTCACATGGGATTTTAGTTGGAATTGGAATTTAATTAGGATATTTCGGAATTATTAATCGTATATTATTCATCAAAAATTCACATTTACCAAAATATATTATTAATAATTAAGCAAAAGAAAAATATCTCAAATATATCTGGACAAATGATAAATATACCTCCAAAAAATATTAGTTTATTAAAAAACATTTTTTTTATTTGGAAAAATCTACTGGACATTGAAGTCTTACTTTTCGAAGTTGAGCTAAAATTTATATTACTACATTTTTTGTTTTTAAAAGTGAAATTTAAATTGGATTTATCATTTCAATCAATTATTGATATGCAAAAACATTTCACATAGAATCTATAATAAATACCTTAAGATTTTTAAAACAAAAATTGGAAATAAAATATAAAAGGCATAATGCGTTCTTAAAAAATATGAAATTTATAAACTACATTAATTTCAAATATTTACAGTCAAATAAAATTAATATTTTAGTGGTCTATATTAAATCAAATTTTTTAAAATTGGTTTTTGTTATCTTTATTTATTATACACTATTATGCACAATTTTTATTTAATTCAATAAACTCAATAAACACTTTGTTTATAATCATTTTCAAATTAAAAGTACTTATTTAAGTAACAACTAATCTTACATACAAATATACTTTAAATAATCAATCTGAATAATATTGATTTATAATATATGTATGAGTCAAAGGTATTTATTTTTTTTTGTGTTCATTCCCCTTTTATCGGGTTAGTTGAATAATAGCATTTAAAAATAATTCAGGCAAAGCCACTTGTGAAGTACAATATACACTATATACAATATATATATCTGAGAAATAAGTACATATGAGTAATCGAATTTCTCCCTACCCCCCCAGTGGCGCTCCAGCTGCCTGCCCGCCTGCTCCAGCGTGCTGCGCGTGATCATCCCCGACGAGTGCAACGGATCGCTCCAGACCCGGACCCTGCCCATTCGCCCGCACACGACCACGCGGGAGGTGTGCCGGATAATTGCGCACAAGGCGAGGATTACGAACCCGCAGGACTACGCTCTGTTCAAGCTGGTCGACGGGGAGGAGACGCTGCTGACCGATGCCGAGTGTCCGCAGGATGCGAGGCTGGCCGCCAAGGGGAAGCACTGCATGTTGGCCTACAAGAGGATCGATGCGAAGATAGCCTGGCCCAATGCCCAGCCGGCTTTGGGGCATTGAGGGGGCTTCTGCCCCTTCCCCCCCTGCCCCTGCCCTTCTTGCTCACTAACCAAGCATATTTGATTAATAATTTATTATTATTACATTAAAATATACTTAGTAGCCTGTAAGTAAAGCTAATTAATGCTAATTAGAAAACATCTAATGTGTACTAAACATCAGTATTGAGTTAAGCGACGTGTTTTT
>JAJJHY010000307.1:426718-439939 GCA_021224005.1 Drosophila setifemur
TAATTGATATACTATGCGAATAATATATATAAACACACAACATATATACGATATATATAAAAATATATATATATGCCTAGTGGCTAGAGAGATATAGAAATCACAAGCACAAACAAAGGATATGGGATGGAAAGTTGGGAGATGAGTCATCGGAAGGAATCTGCTCTACTTTTACACTAATCTAAAACAAAAGGAAAAGGAAAAAACGTTTGAGACCAAAAGCACAGTTCAACAATCACAGCAAGCAAGCAATCAATCATTCAATCAAACAACCAATCAACCCGCAAAAAATACACAAAATAAAAAATAAAAATAAAAAACACTACGCAAAATGGCATTTAGGTGTGAATGGGTTTCGTGTTTTATTTAAGAAGCTACAACCATATTTACGAGTATATTCAAATATTAACCACTCTACATTTTAATATTTATGTAAAACAACTAAACACTGCTATCAATCTTCGGTATATATATATATACATCTTTTTTTTTGTATACTTTGTAAAATATGTGACACGTAATCCAAATAGCAAACAAATAAATAACCGAAAATAAATTTGTTAAGTGCTTTTATTAATAACAATGTGATTCATGCATTAAGTGAATTTGGTAAGAAAAAGTAAGTACTTAACACGATTGCCAGATAACTAATACAAGTTAAATATATATATTTTTATACTCTTGAACTTCGATTCGAATCATATATATACTTGTATGCTCATTATCTGCGCACTAACTTTATACTGTTTATATGTTAAAATATATATTGCAGACAAGGTAGTTTTATTTTTAGTTTTGATTAAAATGCAATTTAAACATATATATATTCTTATTCTTCTTTTAGCTCATTAGTTTATGTTTAATTATAATTTATACTTCATTAATTATTTTAAAAAAATTTGTATTTTGTTGCTTATATTAATGTATACAACGTATTTTTGTACAGAAATTATAGACAGCATATTCCTTACTTAATGATTCATTAAGGTCCAATTGAAATCACTGAAAACTTGATAATATATAAAAATATAAACTTAATTTGAATCAGGAATTTGAAAGTCATTTCCATATTTGATTTATTTGTATTATATTTTATTAAAAGCAATATAATTTAATTTTATTAATAAAGTAAGTAAACAACTTAATTTGAATCAGGAATTGTATATGCATTTTAATTTTTGATTTATTTGTATTATATTTTCTTAATGAATAATATTGTTTTATTAATTGTAATGAAGTAAAAAGTAAGCAACTAAAATTGAATCAGAAATTTTATATGCACTTCATTCACTACCTATATATTTTTTTTCTTAATAATAATATTGTTATATTTTAGTAAACAAAAAACGGGTGAAAAGCTGAAATATTTACAGAGAAACAAAAAACTCAAATACCTAAAAGTAGGCTCCAAAACCGATTCTCTCCATGAAAGTATTTCATACTTTAAGGCTCTCCGACTATTTCCCATTTCAATTAAATACCTAAGCTCTGTAAAAACCCGCATCCACCCCCCTTAACATCCTCCTCCACCTCCTGTCCGATCCCGAGTAATTCCAGGCCGAGATCTGGGTGTGCGTGTGTGTGTGTTATTGCCTCGGGGGGATCAGCCGGGGGTGAGGGCTATCGCCCGGGTTCACCACCGAGCGAGTGCTCCGCCGAAAGTACATCTGGGGAATAATGGAACTTTTAATTGGCCCCACAGACGACTCAATAGACCCATCGGATGGCATCGAAATTAAACTGACGACAGACGGCAGACGGGCGACAGATAACGATAATGGACGGTGATAGATTTGCAAAACCGATTTCGCCTGGGGTTCAAAATCGAATCAAATTGCCTATATATGCGGATTTTGTTGTCGCCAAGAATCGTGTCTTTCTCTCGTCTGCTGTCGCTCTCTCTCGCTCTCTGTCTCTCTGTTCCTATCTCTCTCGCTCTCTGTTCCTATCTCTCCATCTCCCCCTCCCTACCTTAAATCACAGCCGAATAGCTAATGTCGCGAGTTAATCTGGCGTATCTGTATTGGAACTATCGCTGATGCTGTGCTGCTGCTGCTGCTGGCTTTGTTTTGATGGAAATTCAAATTTGGCGCGATAAGGACCACACACGCTCTGGCGGACAAACGGACAAACGGACAGACGGACAGTTGGTCAGTCGGACGAGCGGACAGAACGAACTTTAAATTTCGCAACGTGTGCAAAAAAACGCACCCAAAACGCCAACAAGTCTGCACAGAGAAAAACAAACAATACAATATTTTCAATTGTCATCATCAGTCATCGAATTCTGCATCACGGGCATTTTTTTTTTTAAGTTCTTAATTATTAAATAATAAAATGTATCTTGTAAAAACAAGTAATTGGAACTTTTCTTGGTTTAGTTTGAAATTTTGTTGTACAATTTTTAAAGATTTCATTAACTTGCATTATATGCAAATGAATTATTTTTAAAAAGGTTGCAAGACTTCTAGAAGAATTGGTTTATATATTTGATATGTTGTCAATAGTGTAGAAAATGATATATCTTGCTTTGCTTCAATTACAAAATATATATATGCATATGTTATAAGACTTCTAGAAGAATTGTTTTTTTTTTATGTGTTACGTGGTTAATACTTTACAAAATTATATATCTAGCTTTACTGCAACTAAAAAATATAATGTCTAAAGAAAATTATTTTATATTTGAACAAATGCTCGTACTCGTATATCTATCAAATCCGTGTCTTTTTACACCATCTTTTCTCCGAGCTCTTAAATTGTAGATAAACATTGTTACATTGTTAGTTATTTATTATTATTTGTATCTGTTAGTTGAACTCTTGGGAAAAACCGGTGTGAAATTTTCCTTTGTTTTTCGCTATCGCCGAGCAGTTGTAAATTGATTCTGATTGGAGTTTGAGCAAGCTATAAATTTTGGTTTAATTATAAATAGATAGCTGGCCAACGATCGCCGTACTTTTGTTTTTTTTATTATTTATTTGTACATATATTTTTTATATTTTTGTTTGTTTTTTTTTTGTTTTGTTGCTTTGTTGCTATTTTGTGGTATTTTGAGTGTGTGCCATGTTATCAGCGAGACAGCGGCAGGAGCAGCAACAAATAAAAAGGTCCAATGACGCGATAATAAACAATTATTATTTGCACGCCAAATGGTTTCCAGCTCCAATAGCCAAAAGCCCCATCCCCCGTGGCGATCGGGAGCAAGAGGAAGACCAAGAACTACAAGTCCGGGGGCTAAACATTGGAGCACCATGTGCCCAGGCGGTGGAGGAGGGGGGAGGAGAGGTTCCAGAGGCAAGGGGCGATGTTTTGATTAGACGCTCCTAAGTACAGCACGTCAGGCGGGCAGTAAAAAGCAAATACAACAATAAAATACAAAAACAAAAGATTGTCGAGAGTAAATATATATAACATATATTGTACATATATTGATTATTGCACGGATGAAGTGGGCTGTTCGATAACTTTCGCCCAGCGAGCCTATAACTCACGGGCCATAACCAAGTGGTCGGAGTGGGGAGGTGGGGGGTCGGGATTGGGATTGGGAATGGGACTGGGAATGGTCATAAAACTTTGTAGTGTCCCCTTCTGTCCCGTTTCCGTCCCGGAGTATGTGTGATCAATCGAATCGATCTGAAAAACCCAAGCCAGACCAGGGTGCAAACATTTTTGAGGCAGTTGAGAAGTTTGTCGTGGTGCACATACCATATCTGTGGGCCAGCAATGATATGTTTGATCGATCTGAACAGATATGAGATTCAGATATTGGAATGAATGAAATTATTATGGATATGTTTTTGATTGTGAATATTTGTCATGGTAGGTTGGGGGTTTATTTATTTAAATCGTATTATGTGATTGGTACTAATAATAAATATATTTTATGATATATTATTATAAATAATAAATATAATTATGTTTTAATATTAAAAACATATTTTTGTTATTCTTTAAATTATTTATTAAATGACCATTTGTATCAGAGCAAATTCGAAAATGATTTTTAAATGTTTTAAATTTAATTGTATTTGAACAGTTTATAAGTATTCCATTTTACTATTTTATATATTTACGTTATGTATATTTTTATTAATTTTTTACTACATGTTCACATATGTTCGTTTAAACAGATTAACACTAAACTTTATAAATTCAGGCTTAATACAATTAAGCTGTAGGTTTTTTCTTTTATAATAAATGATTTCATAAAACGAAGCATACAAATAAATAATAAATATAATATTGGACTTTTGTTGTTAGTTACATTTTAATCAACCTCTTAAAATCGGTTTTTATTTTGTATTTATTTAGGAAAATATTACAAATGTTGTAACCATACGAGTTTTATTTGACATAAGTAATAAAATAATATGTATTACAGTATTTTCTGGTTCTAAATGAATTATTATTTCAACTAATAGTTAAACTATTTACTATGTAAATAAGAGACCCGAACTCATTAATATTAATTACCATCCCAGCAGATAAGTATCAATGATCAGCTTTTCCCGGAACTTTTCATGCCATTTACGATTTTCCAAGAACCCAGACGAATTCCGGAATTGTGTCACGACCGTGATAGGAAACCCCCTCTCATCCAGACAGGACCAACGCACATCTGCACTCCACACACTCCACACATTATTTATATTGTTATATATTTTAATTGTAGAATTGCCCCCGAAGTGGATGCCATAAACAAATCCAATAAAATAATTAATGTCAAGTAAATGATAATGGCGAAAGCATTTGATGATGATGATGATGATGATGTCCACCAGTCCACCAGTCCACATCCATTCCCCAACGGATGGTCTTTCAACCCGCCCGATAAGCCCGGCGCTATTCCCAACTGCTTGGCCCACCCACGGGTGGGCAACCTCTCAAATCCTCAGTATTACTTATTTCCCTTCGCCAATATATATGGTCGAAATCGAAATCGGAATCGGAATCAGCTAAACCAAAGACCCTAGCCGTGCGCATTACGCATACGCCTCGTGCCCAGCCCAGACGCTCGGAGAGGCGGAGAGCAGGAGAGCGGGCGGAGCAGGAGAGCAGGAGAGCGGGCGGAGCAGGAGAGCCGAAGTCGAGTGTCGAAGCTGGAGCTGATCGTGGGGCACCGATAGCGATCCCACAGCCCACAGCCCACAGCCCAACGGCAAATGCTCACATTCGGGCTGGGCGAGCTGAGCTGAGCGTGCGTCGAGTCTCGCGACGGTTCCCATATATACTATATACTATATATATATATACTCTTGTATTCCGCTGCCATCTGTTTTTGTTTTCGTTTGCGCTGCTCCAGCTCCAGCTCTCTGCCTCTGGCAGTATTGTTATTTTTTTGTAGTTGTGTGCAACAGATCGATCGATCGATCGACCGATTGATCATCGGCCATCCAGTGGTAAACAAAGCGATCGCGCCATCGCACTAGCTAGCTAGCTGACCAGGAGACTACATCAACTAGATCAACTAGATCAACTAGATCAACCCTACCATGGAGGTGTACACGTCGGACAGCTCCGACACGGACTCGCGGGAGCTGAAGACCCTGGACTGTGGAAGGTGCAGCCTGGACCTGGTCACCCTGGAGGATCATCTGAGTAGCCCGCAGAAGGGTCTGCTAAAGGCCAGCGGGGACATCGAGACGATGCTGCTCAACCACAACCGGCTGGTCGGGCTGCCCCGTCAGCTGTTGCAGTTTGCCAATCTGAAGGTGCTGGATCTGAGCTCCAATGCCATCACCCAGCTGCCGGATGCAGTGTGCCAGCTGCCCTTGGTCACGCTGATCGCCAAGAATAACCTGCTGACCAACGGATCGCTGCCCAAGTCGCTGCTATCGAAGATGGCCAATGGTAACATCAATGGCAATGGGACTTCGACGCTGAAGGAGCTCAATCTGAGCGGCAACCAGTTGACCCACTTTCCGGAGCAGGTCACCGAGCTGCGACAGCTGAAGTATCTGTATCTGGGCGGCAACAAGATCTCGAGCATTTCGAAGGATATCTGGAAGATGCAAAGGTAACTAACTATTCTGTTGGGGCTTGTTTGCTCAAGTGTTTTTGGTTTCTTTTTGAGTTGGTTACTATACACTAGGAGAAAAGGTGTCTAGCAGAGTGGGTAGCTTATTTAGTTGTAAGATGAGGTAGTTTAAAAATAGTTCTCGAAGTGAGGTATTATTTTAGAGTATTTATTTTTAGATTTTTTAATATTTATTGGCTTGGAAAATAACAATTCCCGAGTTATTGGTTTTTATTGATTATTTATTTCGTGATAAATTACAAAGTATTCCCGTAATGAACCACAAATAGTTGCTTTGTTTATTTTAAAAAAAAATAGTTTTAACAGTATTCGATACTTTAGTAAATAATGAATTAAAAACTAACAATTCCCCAGTTATTTTTTTTGTATTATTTAATTCTTGAAAAAGTACAAAGTATTCCTATGATGAAACACAAATAGTTGCTTAGTTTATATAACAAAAAATAGTTTTCGTTGTATTAATATTTATTGACTTCGAAAGTAACAATGCTAGAGTTATTTGTTTAAAAATATTGAATTAGTGATACCACAAATAGTTGCTTAGTTTATGTAAACAAGTAATAGTTTTATTATAATAGTTCTCGGTTTTTCTCGATGACTTGAAAAAGAAAAATGTTCGAGTTATTTGTTTTTTATTATTAATTTCATGATAAATTACAAAGTATTTCCTTAATGAACCAAAAACAGTTGCTTCAGTTATTTAAAGAAATAATAGTTATAATATAAATTACATTTATACAGATTTTACTTAAACCATACTAAATTCCAAGAAACAACCCTTGAGATAGTAGTTTACAAATAAGGTTACGACAGCTTAATTAAATAAGAATTGCTACTTTGTGCAAATAATATAATGGGATGGCACTTCACCAGGGGAAGCACAGTTTCCCCAGTGTATCCCTTATCCCGCTCCCGCTCCCGCTCCCGCTCCTGCTCCTCCTCCTGCTCCTCCTCCTCCTCCCCAGGCAGCTTGACATTGGCCACTCGTGGAGAAGGGGCCGACGACTGGCGATCGCTGTTGCCATGTACTAAGTATAAAAGTCCAACCACAGACGCGATCGTAATATACGGCCGGAGAGCTGATAACGCCAACTTGCCCGCCTGCCACTTGTCCGGCGGTTGGTTGGATGGGTGGCTCGGTGGATGGGTGGCTCGGTGGTTGGACGGTTGGGTGGATGGTTGGATGGGTCGATGGGCTGGGTGGCGTCGTAAAAGCCAAATCTATCGAAAACACGTACTCGACTCGACTCGACCCAACCGATTTGGTCGGCCCCATAAAGATACGGCCGTGTATTAATATAATAATAAACAAAGAGCAACAAATGGCACAAACAAGAAAAAGATCGCAAAAAAAAATATAAGGTTCGGTCGGAAAACAAATTAAAAAATTCAAATTGGCATTAGTTATCGGAGGGCCCGGACTTTGCAACGTCTGCGGGGTCTACGCGGGGGAAATTGATTGCTCCGCACTCGAGAGCCCCTTTAAGAGTGTGAACAGCCCCGATCGGTAACGAATATTTACATATATTTATATATGTATATACCCCAAACTGGAAAAAATGAAAACGTTAACCGTGACTTAAGTTGGGTGATTCACATAAATAGATTTATGTTCGTGGTAGGAAAGGAATCAAGAATCTCAGAAATCCAGGTTTCAAACAATACAAAAATATTACAAGGAAAACATTCAAAATATTTAATATATATTATTTAATAAATTTAAATCAATATAGTAACACAAATATTTGTGTGTATCTATTTAATAATAATATACAAAATTACGGCTGAATATGGCAATTAAATATTCACATTGCAAATATATGTTAATTTATAATTTCAAGAAATATTGCAGTTTGCTAAATAATTTGAATATTTTATATATTACATTTTCCCAAAATTTTAAATGGGTTTTATTATAAAAATTAATTGCAACCAATGTAATTATACAAAAATGTGTGTATCTATTTAATAATAATAATAATAGAGATTCCAAAATAATTGCTGATTTTAAAACTAAAGAAACATTTCAATAATTAAAAATTTTATGAAATATTGCAGTTGCTAAATAATTTTATAGCCCAAAATATATGTAGAAACAACTTTCAGCGGTAATAAAGCTAAACTGACAGCTCTATCTTATCAAATCGCTGGATTTCTCTCGCTCTCTATCTCTCTCTTCATTTACCTCTCTCTCCCCCTCTCTCATTATCTGTTTGTCTTTATCTTTTGGGAGAGCTAAACCTTGGAATTAATAACTTTGGTCTAGAGGTCTTGGCGACTTAACAACAGGTGTTAGATGTATTTCGTATACTTATTGGCTTTAACCCAATTTAATTAAGATTTATTTAAATATTAATGAGGTAGAGAAATAATTCTTGATAAATTAAGGTCCCATTAGTTGCTATGAATTATATAAAGGAATTAATTAACTTATATATGTATATAGTAAAATTAGTTTATTTCTCTCAAGGCGAGTTTCAGCTTTTATTTTGTGCTTTTCCAAATCGTAAATCAAATTTAATTTAAATACTTTCCCTGCCTTAGAGATGATAACGGAAATGCACTGCAAAAAATTAAGTTTTTTCTCAATAAGATAGAAAATGTTCTAGTAGAAAATAGAATATTATTCTAAATAATGTTGAAAATGTTATAATACAGGAACAGATCAATTCATAATTAAAATAATATATTTGCTAATATATATATTTTTTTTAAATACAATTTTTTCCAGTCTCCATGTCCTGTCCCTGGGTGGAAATCTGATCAGCGAGGTGCCCGAGGCGGTGGGTTCCCTCAACCAGCTGCAGGCCCTGGTCCTCTGCGACAACCTGATCGAGATCCTGCCGACGAGCATTGCCCGGCTGAAGAACCTGAAGTCGCTGCTGCTCCACAAGAACCGGCTGCGTCATCTGCCCAAGGACATTGTGGCGCTGAAGAACCTAACCGAGGTAGGCTTTACTTCTACATCTCTAGATAAACAATTCCTGATCTCTCTGATCTCTGATCTCTGATCCCTGATCCCACTACAGCTGAGCTTGAGGGACAATCCGCTGGTGGTGCGATTCGTGCAGGATATGGCTTTGAAGCCGCCCACCCTGCTGGAGCTGGCCGGGCGCATGGTTAAGGCCAGTGGCCAGAGACCCGGACCCTACGACATTCCCCGGACGCTGGCCGAGTATCTGAACAGTGCCAATTGCTGCGTGAATCCCAACTGCAAGGGCGTCTTCTTCGACAACCGGGTGGAGCACATCAAGTTCGTGGACTTCTGCGGCAAGTACCGGGTGCCGTTGCTGCAGTACCTCTGCTCCTCGAAGTGCATCCTGCCGGAGGAGCCGGCCCGCGGCACGCTTCCGTCGACGAGCGCCGCCAGCAGTGCGGCCAGCAGCGGCTTCATGATGCGCAAGGTGCTGCTGGGCTAGCTGCGTTCCAGCCCCGGCCCGGGCCCGTCCCGGCCCATTCCGGGATTCCGGCATTCCGGCATTCCAGCCTTCCAGCGGGGGAGAGAGAGCGCGTTTCGGTTCGGTTCGTTTCGTTTCGGGTTTCGATGCGATGCGATTCGATGCGATTCGGTGTAAGCGGGGGATAGCGGCGGAAGGGGAATCGGAATCGGATCCGGATCGGAATCGGTATTGGAACGGAAACGGAAACGAGATCGGAACGTGGCGGAGCGGAGCGGAACCGAACGGAAGCTGAAGCGGAAGAGGAAACGGAAGAGGGATAGAAGCGGGATGGTGCGAGGGTGAGGGCGAGGAATATGGAAAGGAATGCAATGGAATGGAACGGAAGCGGAAACGGAAACGGCTCCGGCTGCGGAATCCCGGCGGCCACAACGGGATCTCCATTGGATGCCCATCGAAATCCAAGATGGAACTAGTTTTGCTAAGTGATTTATGTACGACCCGATTGTTTGCTCGCCTTGCTGTTGCCAGTTTCCTGGTTTCCTGTTTGTTTGTTTTTGTTTGTTCGCCAGTTTGTTTGCTTGTTGTTATCCACACACACACACACACACACACACACACTTACATCTACTTACACCTACAAATACACAGTCTATGCCAAAGAAACCCCGCTGTTGGCCTTTCTTTTGATTTGGGTTTACTTTTGATGGTAAATTTTAGTTATAGCTAAAACTCTGCTATCTCTTGGAGGGATCATCGAGTTCCAAGGAATAGATAGAGTATCTCTATCTCTACTGTTGCTTGTATGCATTTCCGGTGGCCATTTTTAGGGGAATAACAATTGTATTAAAAAGAACCTAACAATTTGAAATTAATTTCATTAAAAAACAAAAAAAGAAGGTTAGCTTAGAATACCCTTGCAGACTAGTTATATAGCCGATATAGCCGATTTTTATAGAAATAATATTAGTTTATGTTTCGCATTGGTGTATTACTTGCTTCTAGTATTGCTTTTACATCGTTTATTGTTTAAGGCGGCCATAAAACAAAACCATTGAAATTTTGGGAACCCTAAGAGAATTTCCAAATGTTTTTTTTTTCAAAATTTCAGAAAGTAATGAAGATTGAAAGTGGCTAAAAAGTAACTGATTAATAGGTGTTGTTGTTGCCGCTCTCTGGATGGTGGATATCTTGGATAGGTTGTAGGTCTGGAACAGGATTTATACATTTTGTTAATTCCCTAATCTCGAAATGACTCTGCTGCTGATGCTGCTGCTGAGGCGGACGTCCCCGCCGTCCCTCCCGACGTCGCTTTGTTTTTCGTGTTAATCAGATTTTGTCGACGGAGTCGGCATCGTCCTCGGAACTGATCTCATCGCCGAACTCGATGTCCTCGTCCAAGCCGTCCTCCACGAATGTGACTGTCTCGTTGATGCGCACCGACTCGGGGAACTCGCCGTACGTTTTCAGGTTCCTGGCCTCGTCCGGAGTGTACTTCAGGATCACATCCGCCTTCGAGTCCTGGTAGTCACGCAATCCCACCAATATGATGTCGCCCTGGTTAATCCAAACCTTCTTGCGCAGTTTCCCTCGAATGTGACACAGGCGTTTGACGCCATCGAAGCACATTGCCTCCAGCCGACCGTTGCCCAGCATCTTGGTCACCTGCGCGTACTCCTGCTGGTCCTCCTTGAAGATCAACTCGCGCTTCTCGAATTCGTTCTCGTTCTTGCCACGACGACGATTCTTTCCACCTTTTCCCTTATTCTTGGGCATTTTGCTGTTGTTGCTTGGCTGCCTTTGCTGCTTGCTCTTAGCTTTTGATGTGGGTGATGAGGGTGTTCCTACTGGCGCTGGGAATTTTCTCAAATGTAAATGTGACAATTTCGCCTAGCTAAAGTGAAATCGGCTCTGGTGCCTATGACAGGTATTTCAAAGCTGAGCTCAATGATTAAATGAATTATTCAATTTATATATAGTTTATTTATATATTATATATTTATATATAGTTTAAAGGAGATTCCTAGGATCTTGCAAATGATCTCTATCTGCAATTTTAACAGTGCCTGCACATCGAATGAGCGCTGTTGCTGTTGCTGTATATCGATCTCTTGTTGTGGTAGCCTTTGCATATTGTGCAGTCGGCGCTGAGCAGGTTCATCTTTGCTCCTAACTACTGCAGCATAAGATACACCTCCGTTGGCTCTGGAAGTGCACGGTGCACGGAATTGCTGCTGCATGGTTTGTTGTTGTTTTTCTGTTGCTGCTTTTCTTGTTTTTTTGGCACTCCTGTTGAGGCCAGAATGTAGAGTGGGGAATTGCAGCGGCTCCCTATTAATTGTTGCAGGTTGCGGATGTCTGCTCGAGTTATTGGGACGTGAATGGGGTCCGTTCGCTCTGGTAGCGTTATTCACCTTCCTCGTAGGCCCCATAGATCGGCGCAGAAAGTCCTGGTACCTGGTACCTGGCAGCCTTTATAGCTGGCCATGTGGCTTCCAGAACAGTGGTAGCAGGTTGGCGCTATGTCTTGCGACCGGGTACATAATGTGGTACGGTGTTTTTGGTGTCCACATTTGGCGCAGTTAGCTTCCCGACGACAATATTTAGCTGTGTGGCCGTATTCTTGGCAACGTCGACATTGAGCGATTTCAGACGATTTGCGCATCCTCTCAATCCTCACTTTTTGGCGGTGGCAGAGCGTCTTGATATCATAGACAGCCATAATTTTGGGGCATGGCTTAATATTAACGAAGAAAATATTAAGTTTCTCGTCCCTATTTTGCCTTGCTCTTGTTGATTGTGAATGAGAAGGGCCTCAAATCCAAGCGTTTTAAGTTCCGATTTGATATCGGTATTTAACGTGCTGTGGTGGAGTCCTCTTACAACGATCCTGTGTGGTTTTTCTGATTTCATCTGGTATGTGTGGAACTCCATACCAATGTCATCCCTATGGCCAACGATAGCCCTATAGGTATCGCTATCTTTGGGGAAGATTCTGACCGTTTCCCCTTGGTTAGCTTTGACAATGACCTTGTCCAGGCTGGCAACCTCCTCAATCACCTCGAATAGGTCATTAAGGAGTTGCTTATATGCGCAACTATTTGTGGTGGCTTTGGGACACCCTTTAGCTAGTTGACTTCTTCAGTTGTATTGTTTTGCTGGTCTGTTGTCCGGTTGGAGTTGGCTTGGACCACATTTTCCTCTTCGTTTTGGCCTTCGTTCGTCATCACTGGCAATTTCCATATCAAGAACTGCAAAACGGTTCGACGAATTTTGATGTTCCCTTGTGGTAGGGGGTGAGTTGGTCCAGAGTTGGTCCGCCGTTCATCGATGCCCCATTTGCGTTGAAGGCTTTCGCGGCACTCAGCCATAATTTCATGGGGCAACTTTCCAGCTTTCCAGCTAGGTGCACCTTTTCTTGAACAGTCTTGAACAGCTCATTTCCAAGCAGAGGTTCTGCAAATATATTATTTTCCATTTTATCTATTTAATATTTAATTAGCTAAATATTAAAGATAAATAATGTTATTATTATGAATAAATGTTTTTATCTGCGGTTGACTGGTGGCTGGTATATGGTAGGTGGCTGGCTGGTAGGTGGCTGGTGGCTGGTATATGGTAGGTGGCTGGCTGGTAGGTGGCTGGTGGCTGGTATATGGTAGGTGGCTGGCTGGTAGGTGGCTGGTGGCTGGTATATGGTAGGTGGCTGGTGGCTGGTATATGGTAGGTGGCTGGCTGGTAGGTGGCTGGTGGCTGGTATATGGTAGGTGGCTGGCTGGTAGG
>JAJJHY010000307.1:440378-469139 GCA_021224005.1 Drosophila setifemur
AAGGCGATCTTATTCATTGCGCTTATATTCAATGCAATGCTCCGAGTACAAGTATTCCCAAGACAGTGGAAAATGGCTGCGATACTCATGATCCATAAGCCAGGCAAACCGGAAGTTGATCCTGAGTCGTATCGGCCAATAAGTCTCCTGCCATCTTTATCTAAAGTGTGGGAGAGACTTGTTGCCAATCGACTTAAGGACATTATAAGGGAAAAAAACATCTTGCCGGAGCACCAGTTTGGCTTTCGGGAAGGACACGGCACAGTGGAACAGGTGCACGGACTGGCAAAACATATATTGCAAGCCTTCGATGACCTGGAATACTGTAATGCAGTCTTTATAGATATGCAACAAGCATTTGATAGGGTCTGGCATGATGGACTTCTATTTAAAATTAAAATGCTTCTGCCAGCGCCATACTATTGCATGCTAAAGTCGTACTTGGACGGACGTGAGTTCAAGGTAAGGGTCAGGGACTCTCTCTCTCAAACCCTTGTCAGATGAAAGCTGGAGTACCACAGGGTAGTGTGCTTTGCCCGCTGCTCTATTCGCTATATACCGCTGACTTACCCTCCCCCAACGAAGAACATATGGAGGCTCCCACTAAGGCGATCATTGCGACCTATGCAGATGATATTGCTGTTTTATACAGCTCGAAAAACAGCGTAGAGGCAGCAAATGGACTCCAGTGGTACCTAGACACACTGTCAGAGTGGTGCAAAAGGTGGAACCTCAAAATCAACCCAACGAAGACGCTAAACCCCTGCTTTACACTGAGAAAGCTTATCTCCACGACCCCCGCTATCCAGCTAGAGGGAATGACACTGCAGCAGCCGAAACAAGCCAAATATCTTGGCATTACACTGGATAAGCGACTCACCTTTGGACCGCATCTTAAAGCTACAGCCAAAAAATGCGGCCATAGGATGCAGCAGCTGCGATGGCTCACCAGCCGGAAAAGCACTATGTCGCTAAGGGCCAAAAGAGCGGTCTACGTACATTGCATAGCTCCAATATGGCTATATGGTGTTCAGGTTTGGGGGATTGCCTCCAAATCCAACTACAGGCGCATCCAGGTACTGCAAAACCGCGCCCTGCGCCAGATAACAAACTGCCCCTGGTACGTGCGCGGATCTACACTCCACCGAGACCTCAACCTGCACACGGTGGAAGAGCAAATTGGAAGGCACACGAGCAGAAACAGCGATAGACTGCAAAGACACCAAAGTTCGCTCGCAAGAGGGTTACTACCTGCGAGACCGTTAAGAAGGCTGAAAAGACTAGGGTTTGCCAAAACGATTGGTCAACAATAAGGCATGCCTGCAATATTGAATACTCCTCATGTGAATGCATCAGGTTCGGCTCTTAATTAAGTATGAAATATGAAGTATGAAATTAAAAAACAAGAAAAGAAGGCTAGCTTCGGGGTCCGCTTAGCTTAGAATACCCTTGCAGACTAGTTATATAGCCGATATAGCCGATTTTTATTCAAATAATACTAGTTTATGTTTCGCATTGGTGTATTACTTGCTTCTAGTATTTCTTTTACATCGTTTATTGTTTAAGGCGGCCATAGAACAAAACCATTACAATTTTGGGAACCCTAAGAGAATTTCCAAATGTTTTTTTCAAAATTTCAGAAAGTAATGAAGATTGAAAGTGGCTAAAAAGTAACTGATTAATAGGTGTTGTTGTTGCCGCTCTCTGGATGGTGGATATCTTGGATAGGTTGTAGGTCTGGAACAGGCTTTATACATTTAATTCCCTAATCTCGAAATGGCTCTGCTGCTGATGCTGCTGCTGAGGCGGACGTCCCGCCGTCCCTCCCGACGTCGCTTTGTTTCTTGTTTTAATCAGATTTTGTCGACGGAGTCGGCATCGTCCTCGGAACTGATCTCATCGCCGAACTCGATGTCCTCGTCAAGGCCGTCCTCCACGAATGTGACTGTCTCGTTGATGCGCACCGACTCGGGGAACTCGCCGTACGTTTTCAGGTTCCTGGCCTCGTCCGGAGTGTACTTCAGGATCACATCCGCCTTCGAGTCCTGGTAGTCACGCAATCCCACCAATATGATGTCGCCCTGGTTAATCCAAACCTTCTTGCGGAGTTTCCCTCGAATGTGACACAGGCGTTTGACGCCATCGAAGCACATTGCCTCCAGCCGACCGTTGCCCAGCATCTTGGTCACCTGCGCGTACTCCTGCTGGTCCTCCTTGAAGATCAACTCGCGCTTCTCGAATTCGTTCTCGTTCTTGCCACGACGACGATTCTTTCCACCTTTTCCTTTATTCTTGGGCATCTTGCTGTTGTTGCTTGGCTGCCTTTGCTGCTTGCTCCTAGCTTTTGAGTGTTTCTAGGATGTTCCTACTGGCGCTGGGAATTTTCGTCAAATGTAAATGTGACAATTTCGCCTCGCTAAAGTGAAATCGGCTCTAGTGCCTATGACAGGTATTTCAAAGCTGAGCTCAATGATTAAATGAATTATTCAATTTATATATAGTTTATTTATATATTATATATTTATATATAGTTTAAAGGAGATTCCTAGGATCTTGCAAATGATCTCTATCTGCATTTAAGTCCTCGATTTTAATTGAATTTTAATTAATTTTAAAGCATGGGTTTTGTTCTGTTTTTTTCCCTGGCTCAAATTTGTCAACTTTGTACGGGATTTCCGAAAGCAAGTACCAGGCGAACAGAAAGCTCCAGAAGGTCGGCCATAAAAGATCAATTCATTTTAAGTATCCCCAAAAGATGCACCATTTTTTTCAAAACTACCCAACAGCGAATATTAATGCAGCCCCAAAAGTATGCTGCAATTTAATTTAATTGAGTGGAATAATTTCTGTTGACCTTCTGGAGCTTTCTGTTAATGTTACAGGAGAACAGAAACCGCAACAAGTTCCCAACTATTCCCAACTGTTCCCACTAAATGTGACGTCAATTACCCGTTGTTTTAAAATCTCTCTCCACACACATGAGAGCTCTATGGAGAGCAACGGTTTCCCAAAGCCCATAAAAGCGAAACAATAACAGATCGTGGACAGCCAACTGTTAATTCTGTTCGCCTGGTACATTCAGTCTGGAATCCCGAACAATGTTAACCGATATGAATTTTCTGGTCAAAATTAAATACTCTCCGCAGGGATATAAAAATAAAATAAAAAAACATCTTTAATTTTAATAATAATAATAATTTTGGCAAATATATTTATTAATTGGAAATTAAATTTATATAAACATCATTTAACCGAAAACCATAAATGAAAACATTTGGATTCTATATATAATAATGTACATATAGTAAGCCTTCGGACGACTATAAACCTATAGTCTACGAGTATTTTCCAAGAATGAATAAACTTTCGAAACATCTGCGTTATGTCCAATGATCCATTTGATTTGATCCTTCCTACAGATAGATAGATCAGTTTAGGTAGGAACAATCAGATGCTGATCAAGAATATATATACCCCCCAACACAAGAATCACCCACAAAAAGCAGCGCGCATTTGTATACATAGATAGTGTTTATTGTGTGTTCGAATCGCTCACATCTACCGGATCTCAGATCTCAGAGTTCTCCGGGCAGCGTTTACTACTAGATTATCAAAAAAATGTCGGACTCATTGGGGAAGGGGCAGGGGAGGGGGGAAATGGGGAAGGGGGAAGGGGGTGCGGTACCGGAGATCGGAGATGATCAGATCGGATCGAATCGGACATGTCGTGCGGCGTGGATTGGTCTATAAAATAGTCATTAAAATACATAAATACAAAACTAGGGGGGTTGGTGGTTGGGGCTGGGTTCGATGGTCACAACTCATGGTGATGACGATGACGGTTGATGGCGGTGGTGGTTGTGGTATTGGTGATGGTGGTGGTGATGGTGATGGTGATGATGGAACACGGAACAGTCAACAGAGTAGCTAGTCTAGGGCTTGAGCTGAGAGGGAGAGGGGGAAGTGGTACGTCTACGGTACTCGCTGGATGTCTTACAGTGCTAGTTATATGGAGTAGTAGTTTGAATGTAGTTGAAGTCGCCGGCGCTGCTGGACGGGCAATGCCTCTACTGGTCCATCACCTCCTGGCTGGTGTCGTCCACCTCCATGGCGGCCGGCTCGTCCTTGGCGGCCTCGTCGGTGGCCATTTCGGCAGCCGGCGGTGGTCCGCTCTCGGCCATCACCACCTCCTCGACGCGGGCCTCCTCCTCCTCGTCGCCATCGCCATCGGCGGGGGTGTCCTCCATGGGCTGATCGTTCAGGGCCAGGACTGGCGGAGTGACTGCCGTAACGGGAGCAGCTGCTGCAGCGGCAGCAGAAGCATCCGCCTCCGCATCGGCTTCGGTGTCCGATTCGGGGGCATCGCGATCGGCGGGCGGGGTGGCAGCATTTGCGGCAGCCGCGCCCACCGGAGATTTCGGTGTGGCGGGGCCGGTCGAGTCGTCGGCATCGCCTGCTCCCTTCTCCAGATCGGCGACCGAATCCTTGCCAGCCTCGGCAGTCTTGTCCTCCTCCATCTTCTTCGTGGGCTCGGCCTTTTTCTTTTCTTTTTCCTTCTCCTTCTCTTTCTCCTGCTCCTGTTCCTTCTCCTTGGCCTTCTCCTCATTCTTGTCCTTCTTCTCCGACTCCTGCTCCTTGGCCTTGGCCTTCTCCTCCTCCTTCTTCTCTTTCTCCTGCGACGGCTCTTGGGCCGACGACTTGGTCTCAGTCTTTTCGGGTTGGCTCTCCTTGGTCTCGGCTTCCGGCTTGGCCTCGGCCTGGGTATCCTTCTCCTTCTTCTCCTCGGCCTGCTGCTCCTTTTCCTTTGCAACAGCTGTTGCCTTCTCAGCGGGCACAGCTTCCTTGTCCTTGTCCTTCTCCGCCTTCTCCTTCTTCTCGGGGGAGGACTTCTCCTGCTCCTTCTCCTTGTCGGCCTTCGATTTGGCTGCTGGCTCCTCAGCTGGGGTAGCTTCCTCTGGAGCTGCCTTAACGGCCGGCTTCTCGGCTGGCTTCTCGTTCTTCTCGGCCTTCTCGGTCTCCTGCTTCTCAATGATCTTCTCCTGCGGCTCGGCCGGCTTCTCCTTCTCTTTCTCCTTCTTTTTCTCCTTCTCCTCCTCCGGCTTCTGATCCTTTTTCTTCTCCTTGGTGGCAGCCACTGACTCCTTGTCGGCCTCGGGAGAGGCATCCTCCTCCTCGAGACCAGCTGAGGCGCCGCTTTGCTCCTGCTTGGCCCCATTGAGCGCCTGCTTGACAGTCTTCGGCTCATCCGCCTCGTCCAGATCCTCGTCGGGCTCCTCAATATCGGCCGCATCCTGCGGAGCATCAGTCTCGTCGTTGTTATCGTTGTTCTTCCCCTGCTCCTTGGCCGAGGCCTTAGAGGCCACAGCCTCGGGCTCAGTTGACTCCTCCTCGCCATCGCCCTCGAACTCCAGCTTGGCCTTCTTGGCCTTGGGCTGGACGGTGTCGTCGGAGCGCGGGCAACTGGCCTTCAAGGCACCGCTGCCGGCGGAACCAGAGCTGGGGGCGGAGCCCTCCTCGGAGTTGCCGTTGTTGAACAGGGCCTCGTTCTCCATTTCGATGTCGATGTTGACCTCCAGGGAGAGATCGCCGTTCACCACCGAGTCGAGGGAGTCGCCGTTCTCGCTCTCCGTGCGCTTGCGACCCGGATCGATGGTGCTGACCACTGCAAAACAGAAGAGGAACAGAGAGAAAGATATCCATTAGGGTTGGTCTTATGGGGGATCAAGGCGCGGAGTAGGGAAAACCCACCCAGTATGTTCTTCTCCAGGGCGCGCATGAACTTGTCGATGCGCGAGTATTGCTTGCGAGGATCGATGAGGAGCTCGCAGAGACGCTGCACGGTGAAGGGTGCGGCGTTGAATAGATCCAATCGCTCCAAAAGCGAGGACTTCATGGTTTCGTAGTTGAAAGGATCGACGTTGGGATAGTTTGGGATTTCTACAGAAGGTTTCGGTTTAAGGGTTATCGAGGACGATGGTGCTAGATGTAGTGGCTTTTTTTTACCCTCCAAGCGCGGCGAATCCTCATTGAAGTGCTTGATGACATTAAGCAACTTCTCTCGGAATAAATACTTAAGGCTGGACCACTTAAAGATGGTGTCGCCGGTCTTGGCCACATACTGCAGGTAGTCCTCCAGCTCCTTCGGTATCTCCTTCTGCTTCAGCCGCGTGAAGCGCTCCAGTATCTGCAGAATCTCGTCGCTGTTCTCCATGGTCACCATTTGGTTGGTCTATCCAACAACTGTCTCGCTACCGTTTGTTCTCTTTTTCTTACTCCGCTGCCTCTGCTCCTGCCCTGCTCCTGCTCTTGCTCCTGTTCCTACTCTTGCTCTTGCTCTTGCTTTTGCTCTCCCGCTCGCTCCCGCTGTTGCTTTTGCTGTTGCTGCTGCTGTTGCTCCTACTGTTGCTTTTTCGCTGTCGCTATCGCTGCTGCTGCTGTTGCTGTAGCTGACGCTGTCGGTGTCCGCTATAGTTGCCCCGCTCCGCTGCCGCTGGCGCTTCCCAATCCGGTTCCGATTCCGCCTTGGATACCCCTTTAACCAGTGTGTCCTTTGCTGATCCTCGAGCCTGCTGAGCCCGCTGCGTTGAGCCTGGTGATCGGGTTGGAACTGCAAGCGGAACAAAGATGAAAAACCGGCCGGCCGGCTGCTTTTAATGACTCTGATGCCACTACTGCTGCCTCTCTGCCCTGCTCTGGTCTGGTCTGGTCTGGCTGAAAATTTTCTTCCTCGAGGTAGAGACACAAAACACGACGTCGGCTTTGGCTCTCCTCTCTCTGCTACTCTGCTAGTCTGCCACTCTGCCACTCTCATCTCCCCACTATCCATCTCTCCCAGAGCCCATCTCCCCTCCCTGTGCAGGTATGCGCAAAATCGGACGCACAGACGGACGGACGTAAATTTGCGGCGTCTCCATCTGGCAACCCTCTTGCATCGGCTCTTCTCCCGTCTCGCTCTTTCCAGCGGTGGAGGATTCGGCAGGAAAACTAGTTATGCTGCACAAGCACACACACTGGCACACACACACACTCACACTGGCGCAGCCAGAGCAGGCTTTCGCGAGTGTGTGTGTGAGGTGGTGGTGCAACCGAATGCGAATCCGAATCCAAATCCGAGTGCGAGTACCAATCTTGTTGCCAGGCCAGCGTTGTTGTTGTTGTTGTTGTGTTGTTGCAGACGCCGTTGGCGAATTTCCATGGCGGAAATTCCGGCTGATGGGCCGGCGAAATTCGCAACCTCAATGCTGGCCGGGATTGCTACTGCTACTGCTAGTCCCTACTCCCCCAGTTTGTCCCCTGTGCACCTGCCCGCCCCGCTTACCTGCACTCAATGTGCTGTTGCTGTTTATTGCGCGTTTTATTGGCCTTTACAACAATTACTGTTCACTGCACGGAATAAGCCGGATGACGACTTTCTGGATCGGAATGGGTTTTGGATTATTTTCGCAACGAAAGTGTGACCGTTTCGCGCCGCCGTCTGCGACAACTGCCAGACGATAACGATTGACGCACTCTTCCCGCCAGCAGCCGGTCATCGATAGTCGCGAGAGTCAAACTAATCGCTTTCGAGTGCTTTCGATAGTTGCACTGCATAAATTCGATTTTGATTTTCAAAAAGGAAAAAGTTGAATTACTATAATGTAGAAAATTATGGAAATTTACAAATATTAACTCATATAATATAAGTACTTATTGTCCGGTATTTTACCTAATTTATATACATATACTAGTATACTATATATATAAATTGTGGTATATATATCACAAAAAAACAGTAGTATAAACTAAACTAAGAATATCTTCTTTTATTTTATTTACAAAATAATATAAACATAATAAACATTCGAATTATTATAATAATTTATAAAAACATGACCATCTCCTCTTTCCACTTGAATAACTAATTTAAGTTAAATATAAACAGTAATATAACAAATCAAATACCAAACTTTTAGCATTGTTAATAAAAATATATAAAAAAAACAAGAAGCAGCCAGGAAATGTATCAACGTTTCCAATTGTCAAATGATGTTTTGGATTTTCCTTTAGTACACCCATTTGAAAAACTGTCAGAGTAGCCAAATTAATATCAAAATATCTAAAAAAATTTCGAGTATCGACTTCTCCTCTGAAGAGACTCCTCACCCAAACAAACAAATTAACAAATTAAAAATTGTTCCACGAAACCAATCCAAATTCAAGTGCATCTTTGGGAGCCCAACCGAATGACAGACAGGAGTGCTCGAGGCATGAGTAGATTTTTTACTGGAGGACCACAACTTGGCGCAACCGAATTGGACTGACCTTCTGTTTTAGCCATCTAATTGCTCTGCTGTGGATTATCCAGGGTAATCGGGACAAACGGAGTTTTGGTAAGGATCCGGGAACTGCACTAGTATTCATTAAATTAAAGAACAATTCAATTGTAAATATTTCACAATATTTAACTGAAACTTTACTATTCATATTTTCCAAACAACATAAAATATATATATATTGACCATTTAATAGTTTTTAAAAGTCAAAACTTATTAAAGGAAATTCTAATAAAGAGTCCATTATACTTGTTTCTGAATTCCAAAACTTAATTGAACATTTTCTTTACAAAATTATGTTAAATTGTATTTAATAAAATTAATAAATTTAACAAATATTTGCTAATTCTTAATACCTATTTTCAACAACAAAACGCCTGTTTTAATTGTTGTTATTTATTTAACATTTAAAATAATTTGATAATAAGTAAAACAAATATTTATAGAACAATAATGAATATTATTTGGGGTTTGTTGTATCCCAAATAAATATTAACATTTAATAATTTTATACTTAAAATTGTGTCAAAGTGAAATCAATATTTAAATTCAATTTTAATAAATCCAATTTTCTATGATTTTATATGTATATTTTTTCAAATATAATTATTAAATTATTAAATGCTCAAGAGCATAAATCCTAATTTAATTTGAATAAATCCATTTTACTAGTTTGTTTTGATTTATAGACTTGCAGACTGAGAAAGATCAGTGTTTGGAGCATACATACTCGTACAGCATACGGCATAGCAGCAAGGCTCAGAAGGAGCAGCGATGGCCAAGGACTTCTACAGGATACTGGGCATCGGACGCGGGGCTGGCGACGAGGAGATCAAGAAGGCCTACCGCAAACTGGCGCTCCGCTACCATCCCGACAAGAACAAGCACTCGCAGGCGGAGGAGCGCTTCAAGGAGGTGGCCGAGGCGTACGAGGTGCTGTCCGACAAGCGGAAGCGCGACCTCTACGACCAGTTCGGCGAGGAGGGTCTGAGGCGGGGGGAAACGGATCAGGACGGCGGCCCGTCCGGCGGTCAGGGGGCGGGACTGAGCGGGGCTCATGCCGGAGGCTTCAGCTACCAGTTCCACGGCGACCCGCGGGCCACCTTCGCACAGTTCTTCGGCTCCAGCGATCCCTTCACCATGTTCTTCGACGAAATGGAGCACATCTTCATGCCCGACGAGGAGTTCTCGCTGGGCCGGGGACCGGGACTGGCAGCCGGACTGGGAGCGGGCACGGGCCCCCAGCAGGATCCGCCCATCGAGCACGAGCTGAACATTTGCCTGGAGGACATCGCCAACGGGTGCACCAAGCGCATGAAGATCTCCCGCCTCTCGCTCTCGCCCAGCGGCCTGCCGCGCCGCGAGGACAAGGTGCTCCACATCGATGTGCGTCCGGGCTGGAAGGCCGGCACCAAGATCACCTTCCGCAAGGAGGGCGACCAGCTGCCCAACCGCATACCCGCCGACATAGTCTTCGTCATTCGGGACAAGCCGCACCCGATCTTCCGGCGCGAGGGCAGTGACCTGCTCTACACCGCCAACATCTCGCTGAAGCAGGCGCTCTGCGGTACCCATCTGCAGGTGCCCACTCTGCAGGGTGATCCTCTCGGAGTCAGCACCCACGGCGAGATCATCAAGCCCACCTCAACGCGACGTTTCGCGGGCTGCGGCCTGCCCTGCCCAAGGGACAACTCCCGGCGCGGGGCCATCATCCTCAGTTTCGCCATCAAGTTCCCGGAGACGCTCTCCAAGCATCTCATCGCCTCCCTGGCCGGCATGCTGCCCAACTAAGTTGTCCAAAACGGGATCCATATCTGGGAATCGAGCTAACAAGCAAACTCAATAAAGTATAGTCGAGTATCACATGGGGAAACTGGAGGTGTTCCAATGCGGGTAGTCTGGTTTACCCGGGAGGGGAATGGCAACTCCCACCCAGGGTAGAGTGACATTTAAACATCCACTTGAAGGGCTTAACAGAAGGGCTTAATTTATGTTGGACAGCTTGTTGTTGGATTTGGAGTTACTTGGATTTGGAGTAACTTGAATTCGGGCTTAGTATCACAGGGGGAAACTGGGGTGTTCCAATCTAATCCGGTTAATCCGGGAGGGGAATTGCACTTCCGACCCAGTGAAACATCCTTTCGGGTACAATACAGAAGGGCTTAATTTATCTCTCACAGAAACTTGGACTGGGTGTTGGAGGGGGAGATCACGACTGCACCGTCGCGGTCTCCGCCTCCGGCTTGAACTGCGGATTGTGGGAGCGGGCCATCTTGGCGCGTAGCCACTCGTCCGCATGCCGCTGCTTGATGTGGACGTACATATTCGAGCGCGACCGGCACTCCTTGGGGCAGTGCGGGCAATTGTAGAGCTGCAGGCCGGTGTGGATGGCCATGTGCTCGTCCAGGTTGCGCTGCTGCTTGAAGGTCTTCTCGCAGTAGGTGCACTGCAGGTTGGTGGTCAGCTTGTGGGCGTACTTCACATGCCCCCGGAGGGCCGTCCGCGAGCTGCAGGTCTTGCCGCAGTGCGGGCAAACGGTGTCGGTGCTGTCGTGGGTGAAACGATGCAGCCTCAGGCTGTGCTCGTTCTTCAGCCACACTCCACACACGGGACACTCCACTGCAGGGGCTATCACGCCCTGGTGCTCCAGCAGGTGGCGCTCGAACGAGGGCTTGAACTTGAACTTCTTACCGCAGATGTCGCACACATGGCGGTGCAGGTCCTCGTGGATGGACTGAATGTGTCGCCTCAGGCGGTGGATGTTGGCGAAGCTGTCGGAAGGAGCAGAAGAGTGGATTAGAAAAGGATGGCAACTAGAGGGAGATGGTTGGATCAGGATTTCGGTTGAAGTTCATTGCGTTTTGAACCTTGTTTGGGAACAGAAAGTATAATTAAGTTAATTATTTTGACTGCTAATTTATAAAATCAAGGGATTCCCTTAATTTCCTTTGATTAAAAGGGGGTGGAACTTGTACAAATAAACTGTTCTCTAAAATTTAAGGATAAACAAGGATGTTATACTATTTGTAGGCAGTTATAAGTTGGATAACTAATTAGATTATTCCAATAACTCTACATTGGCAAAATCTGGAAACTTTGCTTTACTTGCAACTAAAATATTTGAAGTTGGTTTAGATTTACTCATTTCTCATTTAGAAATTGAAACTGTAACAAAATGTACTATATTTATTGCTAATTTAGAAACTCAAGTCTAGTCGATGGACTTATGTAATTAAACGTTTCTCCAAATTCTAAGAGGGAAAATTATTTGTATTATTACAATAACTAAGCCTCTTCTTGCTACATAAAAAAAATCAATATAAAATAAAATAGATTACAATATTATAGTTGCAATTTAAAAACAGTCAGCACAACAAAGTTACCCACACTGTATCCTCAATACTTTAACTAAGTTTTATAACGAATCTAATGATAAACCAGCATTTCATACACATTTAAAGATAATAATAGTTGGAACATTAATGAAGAGATTCCAATTACTGGGCCTCTGTTTACCCTGGTTGAAACATCGAGAGAATCAACAGAAAACAATTAGTTTATCATGCGGGTGGCAGAAATAGCAATAGCAATAGCAATTTGTGAGATAACTGATTAATCGAGGCGACGTGCTGAGCACTGATAAATGCGACTAATTAAGGCAGGGAACCAATGCGCACCTCTTGCAGCAGATGTCGCAGGTGTGCTCCAGCTGGTCGGTGTCGTGCTTGGCCAGGTGATTGGCCATCCGGCGCTCGCTGCTGAAGGTGCGCTCGCACTTGGGGCAGGGGAACTTGAGCACCTTGCCGATCTGGGCCACCTTGTTGTGCACCGTCTCGATGTGGGTGGCCAAATAGTCCTGCGAGTTCAGTGACTTCTGGCAGATGGTGCAGCTAAGGGGGTTACACAAGTCATTAGATTTGAGTCTCTCTCTCTCCAACTTCCACTTGGGGTCGACTCACGTGAAGAGCTTGGGGTTGACGTGCTTGCGTATGTGGTCCATCAGCTTGGAGGCGCGCGTGAAGACCTTGCCGCAGCACTTGATGTAGTACTCCCGCTGGTGCTCCTCGAGGAAATGCGTCTTCAGCTCGGACAGGTACTGCGCACTGAAGTCGCACAGATCGCAGTTGGCGCTCATGTAGCTGGCGATGGCCTCCTCGTACCTCTTGGCCAGCTGGGCGCGGGAGCAGCCCTTGGGCTTGCGCTCCAACGCCGCCTTCAGCTCTGTCTCCTGGGTCTCTGTGGGGGCCTGCGCCTTCTTGCGCCTCCTCTTGCTGCCATCGTCGAGCAGCTGCTTGAGCTCGTGGTGCAGCGCCAGCGAGCCCTGATCCTTGCCAGAGCGGGTCGGTGGCTTGCGTTTGCTTCGCACCTTGGCTTTTAGTCGGACCAAGGGTTCGTCTGTGTAGGAAACAACAATTAGTAAAGATGAAACTGATAGTTAGTGAGAAAACTAGAAACAACCATCGGAGGAGTCTTCTTCTTGAGGGGCAAAGGACTCCGGCTCGCTGTCACTGAAGGCCTGCAGCAGGGGCTTCTCGTCCACCTCCATATCGTGGTCCTTAATGGAGACCAGCGCTGGAGGCGCCACCTCCACACTGTCCACATTCACGTCCAGCACGCTGCCCAGGAGGTTTAGGTTGTGCATGTCCAGCGGCTTCTCGTCAATGTCGCCCTCGCCCTCGTCCTCTCCCTCGCCCGCGGGCAGCGGCAGCTCGTCAATGTTCACATCGACATCCACGGCCCCGCTCCACTTGAGGCCCACGCAGGCGACGTCCACGGAGAGGAACTCCTTGTTGAGGGAGCTCTGTTTCTGCTCCACCAGCTGCCAGAAGCCGTTAAAGTCCTCCAGATGCTCGCAGCACTCGGTGCAGACGCTGGTCGAGATGCCGTCGTCGGGCAGGATCTGGAAAGGGGAAGGTCAGGGTTGTCTTGCATATGGATGGACCTCCGCTTCGGCATACCTCCAGCTGCAGGAACTTGGCGATCATCTTGACCAGGCGCGTCTCCGCCAGCGTCTCGTTCGTCTCGAAGAGGAAGACGGCGCAGCCGGGGTCCAGGCTGCGCAGGCAGAGGCGGCAGATCATCTTGCTGCACACGGGGGGCGATTCAAGTCAAATAAGCGTAATTTTCAGCTGCTGCGCTGTAAACAACATAATTAGGGATGTGCCTTAAATTAGGGATGGCAAGCCACCGAGCAGGTGAGAGATGGGGGTGGAGTCTATTTCGCGCAGTGTGGCAACCTCGGTATTCGGTATTTTTCTGCCACAAATTCGTTAAATCATCCTCATAATAGTGTGGTTTTCCTAATAACTAATTAATTACCCTATAAATATATAAGAATAAAATAAAATACCAATTACCAGCCCCATCTATCGATATCGATAACCGCCCGTGGGAAGTGTGGCAGCCCCGTCATCCGCTAACCACATCTGGCAACGCTAGCCGCAAAATGGCAAAAAAATAATACATACGATTTAAAACTAATGGACAATTACGTATTACGTGAAAAGAACGCAACAGAAATAGTCAAAAGCAGAGCCAATTGCCAAGCAGCCTAGTGCAGTCGGGCGCCAATCGAAAAGGCGCGTGTGTGTGAATGAAAATCGCCGAGGAAAAGCGGTGCGAGTGAAAAGCAATTCGAACGGTTTCGCCTCCGACTCGAGCGATTCGAGGAGCCTCCTCTGGCCTGGTCTGGTCGTCCGATCCGATACCCATCCATTTCATTTCGCCTCCATCTACATCTACACACTTGCGAAAAGCGGCGAGAGAGAGCCAGCCAGCCAGCCAGCGAGCGTGAGCGTGAGCGAGAGAGAGGGAGGGAGCGAGCGAACGTCACATAGAGAGCGAGAGAGCCAGCCAGGCAGGCAGGCAGCCAGCCAGCGAGGGAGCGAGACAAAGCCAGGCGCACAGCCAGCCAGCGCAACACAGCGAACGAGCGGAGAGAGGCGGACAGCGAAAACGGAACGGAACGCGAATCCAAACCAAATCAAAATCCAACCAAGTCCAACTACACAACTACAATCCAAGCGGAATCCGTCGAACGCTGATTCCGGCAGCGCCTCTGGGTAAACGCAAACGCAAACAAAGGCGCCCGCTAACTCAACTCTCCCAACTGCAACCCAAACGAAACAAACCGAACCGAACCGATTCGGTTTCCCGTTTTCAGTTTCGCTTTTGTTGTTTTCATTGCGTTTCGTTTTCGCAACGACGAACGGTGCGCTGAGTAAGCGCCAGAAAGAGTGCAAAAAAAGGAGCCAAGGAGCAACGAACTGTGTTTGCGGTGTGAGCGCTGCGTGCGAAAGGGTAAGCTCTATGTGTGTGTACCACCAGCACCAGACCGTTTTTTTCGCACTCGCCTCCACTCCGGCCGCCGCTGGAGCGGATTCGAGTGCTATCTGGTGGGAAACGGGTGCTCTGTTAGTGCTAGCCAGCCTGGATGCGGGTTTCCAGTTCATTCCGACGGGGTTCTTCCCACCGACAATTCCCACTAAAGTCTGTTTGGAAAAACAATTGCTTTGTTGAATTTACTGTATGCGAGAGTGCGGTGTTGGCGTCTCGCTCTTGCATCCCCACCAGCAGGGCCAGCGTTGCATTTGTCGGCAGGTTTGCCGAGACGTTTTGTTTTCCACACAAACTTTTTAGTGCCGCTGTCTGTCGACTGGGCAAGCAGCAGGAGTGCGTGCGTGCAATGGGCTGACAAAACAAAGGTGCAGCGCCAACTGTGCCCAGAAATGATTTGTTAATTGCCAGGTGCAATTTGTCTGTCTGCCCGCCGCCCTCGCACATTAATCGGTTGGCGGTCTGGCCGGATTTGTGTGGACGTGGTGGCAACGCCGTCACATCCACACCACTCACTCTCACACGCACGCAATACATGCGAAAAGAGTAGCTGTCAAAGTGTAAGAGGAAGAACTCGGCGAAGAAGAAGCAGCGGCAAACTTCGTGTTGGACGGTGGAAAGCAGAATCAAAAAGTTGTATGCGAAAAGCAATCGAACGGGCAACCGCAATCGAATTTCCCACGTAAAGTCTGCAGAGTGCTGCCCTGCACATCGCGTACAATCTCGAAGTAAACAAATTGAGTGCGTTTTCCAGCCAGTTTAGTAGTTCATCTTCCCCCTCTCCTGTACTTTCCCCATATTCGCTCTAACAAACCAAAAACTCTAGTGCTTGTGGCCCTCTGTCCAGTGTACGTGAGCGTGCATGTGTGTGCGTGTGAGTGTGAGTGCGGTGTTTAAACGGTACATTTTGCAGCGACTCCTCTTCCTCTCTTCTTCTTTGTTTCGTTGTGCCAGCCAAAACGGTCGCATGTGCACATAACTAAAAGGATCGCTGGACGCAGGAGAGGCAGAGTAAAACAGAAATGAAAAAAATTGCACTCGTCGATTAAATAATAACTAACAAAAGCCATCTCAGCGTCGTACCCTCTCTCTTTCGTTCTCGCTCTCTGCGTGAGTTGGGACGTGTGTACGTGTATGTGTGTACGTGTATGTGTGAACGTGTGCGTGTGCTTGTTCTTGTGAATGGTTGTTGTTTTTACAAAAGCGAAGAAAAAATTTGTTGCCAAGCATTTATATTGTCTCCCATTCCCTCACCCACTAGTGCTGCAATCAAAATTGCTTACATTTTTAAATGCTCTCCACTGGCCATTGTTGTTGGAAGGATTTTGCCTGCCCCCCCATTGTTGTTGTAGTTGTCGGCCATTGTTCGCCTTCCCCTTCTCCCTCCTTCCACCAATTATTACAAGACGCCACCGCAAATACTTTTTTCAATGCGTTCTACCGCTTCAGCTGCAGCCGCGCCAGCAGAGGGAGAGAAAGAGAGCGAGCTGTGTGCGTCCAGCTATCCCGTTCTCGCTGCGAGAGCAGAGAAGCACTAGCTGTCCCGCTCGCACCAAACATTGCTCTGCTGCTTTGCCAGCGGTTGTAGGTGTCGGGGGGTTGGTTAGATTGGATTGGGTGGGGGGTGGCATTGCTGGGCAGAGAGAATACGACAACGAAGAACAAGAGGAAGAGGAACCAACAACCCGGCTGAAACAAAACAAAATGCAAAAGCAACAAAAGTCGGAGTGCAATAAACAAATTGTATTGGAATAATTAATACAAAAACGGGAAAGGAACGCGGCCTGCGTCCATCCTGGAATACCCTTGCAGGCCGTTTGTGTTCAAAGCGTTCAATCTTTTGTATGCCAGCTATAGGATGCAGTGGACATATTTTTTTATTTTCTTTTTCCAAGAAACAATTAATTTTTTACCATATTTTTCCATTGTTCGTATGATTGCTTTAGAAAGTAGTGGATCAGTTGAGGTAGTCGCTTATTTCTATGGAATTCATTAATTGGCTTAAGCAACTATATGTATCGAAACTTAAAGATGTTTTTTTTGGTAAATTGTGGTCCGATCTTAGTAATTTCTGTATAATTCATTAATTATCTTTAATAATTTCAAGATAATTTTAAGATGGTCAGAAAACAGGCATTTGTAAGAAATCAATTAACTATTTTTTTTAAATTCCAAAGTTATGTTACGTGATATACGGTTACGATTTATATACTACCTGCAACAACCACAAAAATGGGAAGGGACTAGTTAGCTACGAAACATACGGACATGGCTAGATCAACTCGAATGTTGATGCTAATCAAGAATATATGTTCATTCAACGGTCGGAGGTGTCCCCTTTTCTTCTCTCGATAGTTATAATATCAACTGCAAGTTTATAAATATACAGAATATATTAACTAATCTCATCTCGATCTCAATCTTCCCCTGCAGCTCACCAGAAAGACTGAAGAGGAAAGCGAGCAACTCGAAGATCCTGCGAGCGAGCGGCGATCCCAGCACTCATCCACCTTCTCAGCCCACTCCAGAGTCGCAGCCACACAGCCACATCCCCAGCGCAGCTCCACGAAGAGAGAGGAGCGCGGCGGAGGCGTCAAGGAAGCTAACGCTAATGAGGATCTATTGGCAGCATGAGTACACTGGGGGGAAGTAGGGGAGAGCGAAATGCCAAGCCCAAATTCACAGCGTTGGATATAAATCGCATGTACAAGAATAGTCGTGTAAGTGCCGAGGTTTCCCAATCCCGATCCCAATCTTGATTTTGATCTTGATCCCTAATTAACTAACTTTGTGACTATCTCAGGGCGAATCAAGTGAACCATCTGCACAAAAGAATCAAGTGCCGCGTAAACATGGAATGCAAATCTTGGGCAAAGTGCCGTCCGCAAGGCGACCACCAGCCAATCTGCCATCCCTGAAGGCCGAGACCAACACCAGCACCAACAACAATCTCCTAGTCTCAGTCGAAGGTGAGTGTGTAGCTAAGGAGAATCCCAAGAATAACCCTAACCAGTAGGATTGTCCCCCTCCAAAGGAGCCACATCGGGAGGAGCAGGCGGATCAGCGGGATCTGGCGCGGCAGGATCGAACACTAGCCTCAGCAACACCACTGCCCACAGCGGAGGGTCGGCGGCAGGAGCAGCCGGCGGCGGAGCGGGAGCGGGAGGAGCTGCCTCTGGGGGACACCACCAGCAGCAGCAGCAACAACAACAGCAGCACCAGCACCACCACAGCCAGCACCACCACAACAACAACGTCGCCCTCGGCCCCAACTCCGGGAAATTTGTGAACAGCAACAGCACTAGCAGCAACAACAACGCTAGCTCCGGAGGCGGCAGCAAAAACTTCAAGCTAATCAACAACTCGGTGGGCGCGGGAGGAGGCCAGGGAGGATCCGGCAGCGGCTCCGCGGGAGGCACAGGATCCCTCGGATCCGGCGGCGGGCACTTGGTCAACTCGCCCAAGACATGGTCTGCCATCACCACCGGCCACGAGCGGGGCTCGGGGGGCCAGCATTTTGGCCGACAGTCGCACCAGCAGCAAGTGGTGCCCCACTACCAGAGTCCGCAGTTCCAATACGAGTTCCCCACGCTGGACGGCACAGTTGGCAGCGGCGCCGGCGGCGGATCCGGCGGTGGTGTGGGATCCGGCTCGGGATCCGGATCGGCAGCGGGCAAGGGACACTACCAGAACCAGCAGAACCACCACCACCACCAGCACCAGCCGCAGCACCACCACCAGCAGCATCAGCAGCACCACCAGCAGCAGCAGCACCAGCACCATCGGGACTACCACCACGGCCATGGACGACAGTATGGCCACCAGTCGCATCGCGACTACAGAGATGGCAACGACGACGGCGGCGGTGGCGGAGGAGGCGGCGGAGCCGGAGATCTGGGCGAGCTGAGCCTGCGTCCGCAGAACGATACGGCTGCCTGGCTGCAGCAGCAGGAGAAGGCGGCCAAGGGAGCGGCTGCGGCGGCAGCTGCAGCGGCGGCGGACCTGGGTCTCAACCCACAGGGCCCGGGCCACCACCAGATGGCCGGCAACGGAGCAGGCGGTGGCTCCGGGGGAGGTGGCTCCGGCGGAGCCGTTCCTCCACCCATTCTCTCCCTAATGCCCTCGTTCATGCGCAGCGGTGCTCCCATGCCCGCATCGGGAGCGACGGCGGCCAGCATCCTGGCTGGCGGCTCCTCGGACGCAGCCATTCCCTACCAGAACGGGATCGGCATGATGGGTCCTCGGTCCGCCTCACCTGCTGTAATGGGGGGCAGTGGATTCAGAGCTGCCTCGGCCATTCCCAAGCGACCGCCAGCGAGCTCCTCGCCGACCGGACTGGGCATGGGAGGATCGCCCACGCCCACACAAAACCAGCAGCATCAGCAACAGCATGCTAACGGAGGAGGCGCAGGAGGACGCAAGGACAAGGACTACGTGGTGGAGCCGGAGGTGGCCCAGATGCAGCGTCCCATCATACGTGAGGAGGACCTGGAGCGTCTGAATGCCATCGCCAAGGACGACAGCTGGACAAAGCAGGACGACATTGACTATACGAAGAAACTAACATTCTCGGACGACGAGTCCACGCCGGAGGACCATCACCATGGCAAGTCGCACCACAGCAGCGACCAGCGCAAGCTCTCAACCTCCAGCTGGCAGCGCGGCAAGGAGAGCAGTGAGCGCGACCAGCAGGAATCCTCCCAGGATCAGCATCATCAGCAACAGCAACAACAGCAACAACAACAACAACAGCAGCAGCAGCATCATCAGCAGCAGGACATACGGCAGCAGAACGGACATCGCGGCAGCTCCGGCAACGTGGGCGGTGGAGGAGCGCCAGTAGCCGGAGGCATTGCCCTGGATGCCAGCGTGTACGAGCGGGTGAAGCTGCGCAAGGAGGAGGAGGAACGGCGCGAGATGGAGCGCAAGCAGGCGGCGGCCAAGAAGCTGCAGGAGCTCGAAATGAAGATGAACAGCAAGAAGGCGGCGGCGGCCCTGGCGGCAGGTGGAGCAGGATCAGTAGGCGGAGCAGGAGCTGAGGGCGGACCAGTCTCCTCCTCCTCGGCCTCCGCATCCTCGTCCAGCGAGGCCCCGCCCCCGTCCGCCTCTCTGGGCAACGTCAGCGAGGACGAGGGCCAGCCAGGAGGCCAGCACCGACGTCCCCGCGGCAGCATCTCCAGCCTGGGCAGCGGAGTAACGCCCCCGGGTGGAGCTAGTGGAGGAGCTTCCTCCTCCTCGTCGGCCGGCGGGGAGTACGGTCAGAAGACCGTCTTCCTAACCCATTTCCAATCGAATTTACCACCCCGCTTCCAGCGCCAGCAGCAGCAACAGCAGCAGCAACAACAGCAGCAGCAACAGCAGCCTGGACGCCTGGAGAAGAGCGCCTCGGCCAGCAGCGCCTTTGACAGCAGCTCTCGCTACCTGCAAAAGGGCGGCGTGGGCGGAGGAGGAGGAGGTGGTGGTGGAGGAGGAGCGGGCGGAGGAGCCCCCACTGGTGGACAAGGACGCAGCATCTATGCGCAGAGGGGTGCCAGCGTTGGAGGTGGAGGAGGATACGGACGCAACCGGCACGACAGCGCCAGTGCTCGCGAGGATCAGGAGCTGGAGCAGCAGCAGCAGCGGTTCACCCGTGGGCAGGACTACCGGCAGGCGCAGGCGCTGCCTCGTAGCATCTCGGAGAACTCGCACCGCAAGACGAGCGTCTCCTCGGCTGGCGACGATCCCAGCTTAATGGGAGGCAATGGCGGAGGCGGAGGAGGTTCCTCTTCCTGGGCAGAGCAAACAGACGCGGAACAGAAGGTGCATCACCGGCACCGCGAGGAGAGTTTCTCCTCCAGCCACAGCCACGACTCGGCCGTGCAGATCAAGATCCTGCAGCGCCCTGCTCGCCAGCCGAGCCTCAGCGAGGAGTCCTCAACGCAGCAGCAGAAACTGATTCCCTCCTCGCCCCAGCACCTCCAGCAGCAGCACCAGCAGAAGGTATCGCCGGCGGAGCCCATGCCTACTCAGATCCTGCGCCGCAGCGTGGAGACCGAGAAGCCCGGTGAGGATAAGTCCGACGAGAAATCCTTGCACGAGGCGGAGGACAAGGCCAAGGCGAAGGAGGACGAGAAGTCATCCGCAGGCAAGCGACCGAGTCCCAGGACCGGTGCAGCGGGCGGAGCACGCGGCGGGGGACGCAACTATGCCGGAGGCAGTGGCACCGGAGGCTCTGGAAGCAGCTACCGCGGTCAGAGGAGCGCTGGAGAGTGGAGCAGCAGTCGGGGCAGCGGAAGACGCTACTACGGCAGCGGCGGAGAGCAGTCTGAGCACTCCGAGGACGTGGACGAGGACTGCTACAGCAGCAGTGGCGGTGGAGGAGGAGGCGGAGCAGCGCGTCGCAGTCCCAAGGATGCGGGAGGCAATGCCTCCAATTCTGGACAAGCGGCTTCCGCCAATAAGGCAGGCTTCTCGCCCCGCGGCGAGCCCTCCAGGCGAGGACGCGGTGGCCTCTCCAGCGGAGGAGGAGGATCCTCTTCAGGAGGCTTCCGTCGCCAGCCCGTTGGCTCAGGCTCCGCAGGAGGATCCGGAGGAGGGCGCAGCTACGGCAGAGTCGGCTACGAGGAGTACGGCAAGCAGCAGCGCAGCTCCGAGTCGGAGGCGGATCTGGACAAGACCAAGCAGAACCAGCTGGCCCTCAGCGCCGGCCTGCACAAACCCGGCAAGGACGACAAGGACCCATCCGGCCTGGGTGGCGAGGAGAAGGACAAGACTGCCGGTCACACCACTGCCCTGCTGGCCAAGGACGACTCCCTGAAGGACTCGCCCTCGCGCCTGCCCCCCGGCCTCTCCTCGGGCTCCACCTCAAGCTCCTCCGCGATGGGAGCGGATGGCAAGAAGAAGGGCGACCCCAGCTCCGTGGTGGGTGGCGAGAAGGCGACGGGCAAACTGGCAGCCATCGGTGAGAAATCTCCGCTTGGAGCCGTCGGCTCGGGACCCTCCAGCAATCTCCTCCTAGATGCGGGTGCACCCGTCAACACGATCATCTTCGAGAACTCCACGTACAAGCAGCAACAGCAGCAGGCAGCAGCTGCAGCCGTGGTGGTCAAGCCCGTGGGCGCAGGATCGGGAGTAGGAGGTGTCGGACCCAGCAGTGTGGACAGCCTGTCCAGCGCCCTCTCCCAGATGAGTTTCGGCGGCAAGGCAACATCTGCAGGTGGAGGCGAGGAGCCGCAGGACATGAAGCTGGGCTTCAGCTTCGGCGACGATCCCTCGCCCCTCAAGGTGGTCGATCCCCTCGAGAAGACCTCCTCCCAGCAGCAGCAGCAACAGCAGCAGCAGAACAACTCCACGGCGGATCTCAACATGAAGATAGCCAGCGTGAAGAAGGTGTGGGAGTCGGCCACGCCCATGTCGGACGGCCCCTCGCCCGGCCAGGTGCAGCAGCAGCAGGCGCAGCAAACGCCGCAGCAGCAGCAGGCCCAGGCAGTGGCGCAGCAGCAGCAACAACAGCAGCAGCAGCACGCGCAGCAGCAGCAGGTGGGCCAGCAGCAGCAGGGCGATGAGTCGGGTGGCCACATGAGCGCGGCCTCCTTCGTGGCCGCTGCAGTGGCCGCCTCGCAGCAGCACCAGCAGCAGCAGCACTCGCAGCAGCAGCAGGCGCACCAGCAGATGCCCCACTACGCGGTCTCCGCTGTCCACATGCAGAGTCACCACCAACAGCAGCAGCAGCAGCAGCACCAGCAACAGCAGCAGGCGGCGGCCGCAGCAGCGGTGGCAGCTGCGCAGGCGCAGCACCACCAGCAGCAGCAGCAACAGCACCACCAGCACCATGCCCTGTCCTCACCCGGACCCGTGCATGGCTACGGCCACGGCTCGCCCTTCGATGCTGGGTCGTTGGAGCAGCAGTTCCAGCAGGAGGACTACCCCAGTCCGCAGCAGCAGGCGCACCAGAAGGCCAAGCAGCTGCAGCAACAGCACCTGGGCATGTCCCCGCCGCCCAGCCAGCAGCAGCAGCAGCACTCGCAGCAGCAACAGCAGCAGCAGCACCAGCAGCAGCAGCAACACCAGCAACAGCAACAACAGCAGCAGCAGCAGCCATCGTTCTACCAGGCCTCGCCGCAGTTCGGCGTCGGAGGCATTCCCACAATACCCAGCCCCCCGGCCGTGGTGTTCAACTCGTCGCAGATGCCGCCGCCGCCTCCGTCGCAGGGCGGCAATCTGTACGCTCCATTCCATTCGCTCGATCATTCGAGCCGCTCGCCCGCCTACTCGGCAGCGGCGGCGGCCGCCCACAGCTTTCCCGGGCATTACGCGGCCGCAGCAGCGGCGGCAGCAGCGGCGGCCGGCGGCGGACCCTTCAATGTCAACGTGAACGCCTACGCCATGCAGACACCGCCGGCACCCGCTCCGGACATGTACTCCAGCCTGTCGTCGCAGTTCCGGCTGGGCGGCGGACCCGGAGTGGGGCCCTTCGGCCAGCCCAGCTCGCAGCAGCTGAGCAATCCGAGCAGCCATGCGGCGGTGGCCATCATCTCGTCCAGCAGCAACTCCATGATGTCCTCGGGCGCGGCCAAGCCTCCGCCCAGCCAGCAGCAGCAACAGCAGCCCATCGGGGCCATAGGCTCCAAGTCGGCGGTGGGCAGTGGCGGTGGACCGGGCGGACCAGGGGGACCTGGACCCGGCCCTGGGCCCGGCCCCGGACCCGGCCCCTATGCCACCACACAGCAGTACATGAATCTTTATGCCGGCCCGCCCCCGCCCCAGCATCCGGGGCAGGGTGGACCGCCGCCGGGAGCGCATCAGCTGCAGTCGAACAGCTACTACTCGAACTCGAATCCGAGCGGGCCGCAGTTCTACGGCGGACCCCCGCCCCAGGGCAATGGGGGTGCGCAGAGCTACGGCCTGTATGGGGGCCATCAGGGCGGACCGCCCGGCTCCAATGGACCGCCGGGACCGCCGCAGTCGCAGCACACGATGGGCAGCTTCAACACGCAGTTCATGAACTCGCAGCTCCTAACGGCGGCCAATATGAATCAGTACCGGGGCGGACCGACGCCCGGGGCGGCGTATCTCAAGGGCAGTCAGGGCCAGGGACACATGCAGGACTCGGTAAGACAAGGATTTTCCAGGCACTACAATATCTTCTAAGCCAGGTCAGCCAGCTCAGCCAGACACCTAGGAAGCCAGCAGGATTCATCACTGAAACTGACTGTGTTCCCATTAGTGGCGGGGTCTCTTCTGATTTTTTTTTGTTTTTGCTCGTTGTGTATCCAAGACTAGTTTGAGCAGGATTTCGGATTTGATCCCAAGATTTTCCAATATCTCCCAAGAATATGGAGAAACACACGTAACAAGGAATATATATATATTTTCATAGTAATAACACCTAATCGATCGAAGTTCCGGAACATTCAACACCCATTTCGAGGTCGGAAAGATTACTCGTAACATTGTTCGTTCCATCTATCGCATATAGCATATATAGGATATAGCATATAGCATATCGGATATCCCAACACTAACACATTATCCTTACGGAGTATCTAATATTTATTATAATCGAAGCTTAGACATTTATTGCTATTCCAAATTTGAATCTTTGTTAATCGAAAATTGTGAAGCAACAACAACCACAAGCACAACAACGACACCAACAACTACAACACCAACAACCACAACAACAACTACAACAACAACTGCGATGTTTTCAGTATCTCAATTTAGCAACCTACGAACTACGAACAAATCATGAATAAACCTCAACTACAGAAAACATAATTTAACTACTCTTATTATTTGTTATTTGCAATGCTTCTGTTCGATTTGTAGAGACTAAGTTTTAGTTAGGAGAGTCACGTGAGTATCCTTTTTCGATTCCAAGCGATATGTCAACCCTTGGACTATATATGACACAACCCCTTAGGCCCGACTAGAACTATATCAGATATATCAATCAGGAATATCAATCAGTACAAAGTAGACTTACTTGTGGCAATGCATCACTAATTGGACATTTTATTATCTAACCGCAGATGGGCCGCCAGCTGAAGAGTCCCCTGAGCGCCGACATGAGCCTGGGCCTGGCCAAGCAGGTGCAATCACAGCCCAGTCCGCCGCACCACAAGAACTACGGCGGAGTAAGTCTCGAATCTGGGTGGGATCGTGCCTCCTTTGCAGGATCGGGGAATAAGCGATGTTTGTTGTTGTTCCGGGATAAATTAGATATTACTTTTTGAAATGTAGGGTATATCGGAATTTAAACATATTTCAAACATATATTTTATGTAGAGTATCTCCCTTGACATAAATAATACATATAGTTAATAATATCAAATAATATTAACCAAATTGAATTAACCATGTTAGTAGATTCTCTACATTTTAGGTTCTTTAACGAAATTGAAATTAAAAATTCTTTTAAAAATTCCATAAAAAACATAACATAACTTAGTTTGTTTTTAACCAATTAACGAAATTAAATGAGAATTTAACAATAATGTTACTTAAAACACACTTAAACAACGTAAATCCTACGGATAACAAACAATTCCTTGAAATAGTTCCCAACAAATCGCTTATCTTTTGACCGGATAAAGGAGGTTTCCCCCATGTACTTATGTACACTTCCAACCGATACTAATCCCATTCATCTTCTCTCCTCAGTGGGACCTGCAGAACCAGGTGCTCCAGCAGCAGCAGCAATCTCAGCAGCAGCAGCAACAGCAGCGGCAGCAGCAGCAGCAGCAGCAAGGCGGAGGCAACGGGCCGAACATGAATGCGCTCGGAGGCCGTGGCAGCGGAGCCGTGGGCAGTGGCAGCGGCAACGGAGGCGGCGGTGGCTCCCAGGTGGGCGTCGGCGGCAATGGTGGAGGCAACGGCGTCGGCAGCGTGGGACAGAGCGGCGGAGGCGGAGGAGGTGGCGGTCAGGGACGCTATCCCACGCCGATCCAGAGGCCCAACAACTATCCGCAGCACCCACCGCAACAGCAACAGCAGCAGCAGCAGCAGCGGGATCAGGCGGCGGCTGCAGCGGCGGCGGCAGCGCAGCGGGCCCAGCAGAGCATGCGCCAGGTGACGGGCGGAGCGGGCGGCGGAGGAGGCGGTGTCTCCCAGGTGGGCGTGGCCGGCAGTGCCGGCGGCAACAGCAACGTGGCAGTCGGACCGCCCAGCGGCGGCGGAGGCGGTAATGGCGGCTCCGGCGGTTCAGGAGGCGGCGGAGCGGCTGGCTCCGGACCGGGCAAGCCCTACTACGCGAACAATGGCTCCGGGGCCGGAGGCGGTGCCAACCGCGGGGAGTGGCACGCGAACTGAGTGCCGTGGCAGCAGCAGCTCAAGCAGCAGCTCCAACAAACGCAGACCCAAACCAGCAGGATGCAGACCTGGTCACTGGGCTAGGAATGGAGAGTGGAAGCAGGAGAGCGCAAGCATCTTACCGATAGGAGAGCCAGGAGAGTAACCAGATAAAACCAAGAGGAGAACGTGGAATATAAACAAAAGCAAAAAGGAAGAGAGAGAAACAAAACAAAACAAAAACAAACGAGCGAGCGGGCGGGCGAGTAAAAGGATATGTGAGAAGCAGGAGGGGGGAGGGATTGCCCCGCCCCCTCCCCCTCAGTGACCCTTTCCCCCAGCCCGGCAACAACGCGAAAACTAAAAGCGAGAGAATATAGAAACAATCGCAAAAGCAAATATGTCGAAAAGCGAGAAACAAGCAACAAGAATCGGATAAAAATGTTACAACAGGAAGCGAGTAAGGAATTAATTGCAAGCACGAAGAAATATTTAAACAACAAACAAACACACCTACAACTACACACACACACACATATACCCACAACTACACACACACACACACAAGCATACAACTACATATACATACATACTTACATACCAATAGCAGAGTGTATTTTTTGTCAAACAAATTTACATAATATTATATTACTTTTATATACTTATTATTTTTGTAGTAGAGAGTCTCTCCCCCCCACCACCCCCCTTAAAGCGAAACAACAAAAACCACAACAAAACAACAACAAGAAAGAAAAACAAAACAAAAAACAAAAAACAACAACATGAACCTTTGGCACTGCGTATGCTTTAATTTTTCTTTATATTATTATATACATATTGTTTAATTTTTTTGCAAACCAACAACTAATAATTCTAATTTATGTTTATGCTACAATATACATTATATATACAATCTACTTCTATCTTATATCTATCGATAATTACTTCTTCGATCCTAAATCTCTGCGAAGCACCCAACCAGAGAGAGACAGACACAATAACAGTAACAGTAACAGAGAGATAAAGAGAGAGATAGAAAGCAAGAGAGAGAGAGAGACACACAGATCGAAAGAGACAGAAAGAGAGAGTTTGTTTAAGCGCAAAGTTAAGTTCAAAGTAAAACGAAAAACAAAAACAAATACATGTAGAAATCTTGTCGTCTTATAAAACAACAATAACAGACAACACACACACGTGCGTCACAAATTGTATTCGGCGGGCTCCTCTATATATACGACGACTATATAGTAAACTCCGATCCCGATTCCCCAGAAAAAACAGCAAACAAAGCTTCAGTTTTCAAAAACCCAAAGAGAAAATAAGAAAAGTGTTCAGCGCAATCGCACACACGGTGGCAACGCCGCCGCCGTTGCAGTTTCTTATCGATTTCGGAGATGTCGATGTCGATATCGATGTTGATGTCAGGCGGTGTCGACTTCGATAGCTACGCACGTAATGGGAACGTAACGTAACGTAATGGGAAGGGACCGCGGCGAAGCAAAATGAAATTTAAACAATTTATATAAATGTGTAATTCATTATGTAACTGTAACTTAACAAGGATATGATATGAATATGTATGGCATATACTACACACTCACACACAATACATAAAACACACACACATACACACATAGAGGCAAAATCCAAGCGAAATCAAAGAAACAGAAAACACTCCAGCAAAACATTTTTAACGAACGTAAAAAACGCGAAGGGAAACCCACACCCAACCACACAAACACACACATACATACATACATATATATATATATATATAGATATATATATATATAGACACCAGTAATTAATATGATTATACTCGTGACCCGCAAAACAAAAAAAACAAAAAACAAAAAGAACAACAAAAAACAAAAGAGATCAACGTGGGTCAGGGGGCGCAATCTCTTCTCAAGAATCCCGGATCCCGAACCCCCAATCCTCCCAAGCCAACCGGTGCGACGAGATCCCTGGCCCCCATCCGGAAATCTATGCGACTAAATGTAGTAGAATTAATAAAATAAAATTAAATAAAGCAAGCAAGTGCTAAAACAGAAAACCGTAAACGAAATACAAAATACAAAAAACAAAAGGCAAGGCACTTTTTCGCTAGGCTGCTCTGCTGCTAAAAACCGAAAAAACCGAAAAAATACGGAAAAAAACAAGAAATAAGCAAATCAAATGATTTCGATTTCATCATAGCGGTATATTTATTAGTCTACACACACACACACACAGGACACACAGAGACACACACACACCGCCCCCGCCACGCCCCTGTGGGATTTGCTATGCCAGGCAATGTTTTAGTTATTAAAAAAAAAAAAAAAACAAAGCAAAAGTAAACACAAATTAATGAGAAAAATGTGGGGGAAAAAACGAGTTAAGTAAAGAAAACGTAACGAAACAAGCTTGCTATCACACAATATATGTAAAAGATATATATTATTATAGCATATATAATTGATAAATGATATAAACATTAATTTATACCTATATTTTAAATGGTCATCCGCCAAGTATGATTCGATTCGAAGCGATATTGTTTGGCCCGGAGACGGAAGCAAGAGGAGGAGAGTGTAGCAAGTAGGCGCGGAAGCGGATGCGGAACCGGAAGTGGAGAGTGCAGGAGAAAGTACGAAGAGAAAGAGATAGAGAGAAAGTGCAGTGCGGAGTACATGGCATAAATATGCATTCAAGTATATGTAAACCATTTTTACATTCAAATTAATTTTTAGTAATACTGAAATTTCGATAAAAAACAAAACAAAAAACAAAAAGGGGCTGCGAATGCTCACCCCCCCCACCCGCCCCCCGCCCTGCCCCCAAAAAAAAAAAACAACCC
>JAJJHY010000307.1:469151-482925 GCA_021224005.1 Drosophila setifemur
CCGGCCTCAGCCCCCAAAAGCCCCCTATCCAAGAAAACAAAATGAGGAAATTTAAAGCAAGTTTGAAATGAAATAAAAACTTTAAATAAAATACTAAAAACGAAAACCAAAAAACAAAACAACAAACGAAATCATCACGAAGTTGGCTAAATGTCTGTCAAGGAAATGGCTAAGTTGGATCCACAGAGAGTATTTTGCTAGATTTCGATTTTTCTGGGGGGGATTTAACAACATATACACAATATTTTTTTAATTTTTCAGCTGGTTTGGGTTCCTTATCAAACTGATCACTGATAACTAGGAAACAAGCCTCGATCGTTTCTAAATTGGATTCGGAATGTTTTAAACTATTAAGCTGCAATGTTTCATACTAAAATGAGTATGAACACATGTTCCTAAGATCTCTATATGGAATACTGATATATGGATCAGGAACATATATACCTTATGGGGTGGTATAATCAAAACTTTACATAAGAAGCCACCTTATGAAGCATAAAGCGATGCCTAGGGAAAATATTTTGATAACTAATGAAGTAGTTCTTTGAAGACTTGATTAATGCTGCTGATCAGGACTATATGTTCCATTGTGGGGATCTTAACTTGGATCTTCATTCCTCCTTAAGTTTCACCAAGATATATATTACAAAGTTTGCAGCGATGCCTGAAGGAAAACAGATGCACACTTAGTTAAGAGTAACAGGTGGAGTAAGTGTAGCCGATCGGAAAATGAACCATTGCAAAAACCGGAGCCTCGTCACTTCCTTCAAGGGCTTTCCTAATCTCCACAACGAACATACACGCGAGTACAGTGGAGTCCGCATCAGTGCAGGCCACTGTCCCAGGATCGTTACATAATGCACTTGTGGGTTCTGTGGTTTCAGTGTGAAGCATGTTGCATTTTCAACTTATTTATTCCTTCAAGGTCTTGAACTACACATTAAATATATAAGAGTGCCCCGGAACGAAGAGGCGTCTCTGATCCGCAAAGCATTGTTGATGCTGCCGGGCGTTTGCTCGATCCGGCAGTGCGGATCCCCGGATCTTCTGGAGGAGGTGGCGAGGGAAGAACTCTACTTCTTCTTGGGCTTCAGCACCTGGTAGGCGATCAGCAGGCCAACCACAGCGTACGTGGCCTTGGCCACCTGTCAATGGTAATCAGATGGAATGGATGGTTAGTTTGAGATGGCTCCCGGACAAGGAGGAGGCTCCTCTACTCACGTTGGCACGGCCGCTCATGGTGGAGCCATTGAAGATTTTCGACATGCCGGTCAGTTTCTCGCCTTCGCCAGCCATGGCTGCTCAGCAGAATAGACAAGGATTAGGTGTTGGTTTGGATGGGACTTGGATAATACTCTCGAATACTTACTTTCTGGATTATTTTCCGGTTTCGAGCAGTTGCTGCAATAAATGGAAAAGAATTGCGGAGGTTATACAACTGAGGGCTGTGTTGGAAAACGTCGCAAGGCGGTCGGCCAGGGATGCCACTCTTTCGCAGGCGGGGCTGCCACCCTTTCACACACCATTTTAATTTTGATAAATCAACATAATTAACACACAAAACTAGTTTTCATATTTACCTTTATACTTCAATTGAGTCGTTTAGTGTAAGCTGTATTATTCAAAAGAAACTAAACATTTAGTTGTGGGCTGAGCTTTAAGCAAAAGCTTACTTTGATGCCTTGCACAACCCTGCTTCGATTGTGGGCGCCAAAATTCAAAATTGAAGGTTTGAATAAAATAATAAACAAATAAATGAAAAGCCAATTAAAAATGAATTTAGAGGACTTTCATTACTTTTTTCTTTTATTACAAAATTGAAAAGCTCTTAGCCCGACCCCATTTATTCCACCCGGGTCAAACGTCAAGAGCAGCTTTGCCTAATCCCATCTAATTATGGGGTCTAAAGCTAATTGCACTCTTCTATCGCCACCAGACCTCGTGTCCACCGTAATCGTGCATCGTTTTGTGTGGACTTAATCTCCACAGACTCATTAAAATGATAACGCCCCCCGCCTGGGAACTGAGCAGCCTGCCATTTGAATGCCAAGAAAAGGTAAAGCCCGTCACAAGGAATAAAAAATCGTGTAATTAGAGCCGCGAATGCATTTCAACTCCGCCCCCATAAGCGGGCACTAAAAAAAAGGGGAGCATATTAAATGAAAGCTGCACCAAATCCCCCGGCCCCCACAAACAGCTAAAAAAAAACTACAGTCTTCTACTAATGCCAATTAAATCGTATTAAGTTATAAATATAATAAGGGAAAATTAATGGTTCATTATTGCAAACAGAAAACCAATTAAAATATCAATAGCTTTAACTTGATAATCAAATAAATGTAGTTTTTTTATTTTACAATTAAACAATATAAATTAATAAAAACGTTTTCATAATAAACTTCAATTAACTTTTTTATCTAATTCCAAAATTTATGTAAAATCAAAACTAATTTAATAAAAACCCAAGAAAAATATGGCTTTAATTGATTCGAAATTCCAAACTTCACATTCTTCCAATCCCATTATTTAGAATAGCCACTGTAAATTCTACATGTCATCTTCAGCCACGCCCCCAGCTGCATTGCCCCTATAAAAGGCCAACCATATCCCAGTGTCCAACCACGTCTTAGCCAGCTGTCCAAGATGAGCGACAAGGGGAAGGAGAACCAACAGGAGCAGGTCCAGAAGCAGGACCAGGAGCAGGTCCAGGGCCAGGAAAACTCACTGCGCATCCAAATCCTGGTGTACCGCTGCATGGGCATAGATCTCTGGAGCCCCACCATCGCCAACGATCGTCCCCTGCTGACGGCCTTCACCATGGGCCCGCTGTTCCTGTTCGTGGCGCCCATGTTCATGGCTGCCCGCAAGTACATCACCCAGGTGAGCGCGCTTTCGGACACTCTGGGCTCCACCTTCGCCACCGTGCTGACCCTGGTCAAGTTCCTGCTCTTCTGCTACTACCGCAAGGAGTTCGTCGGGCTGATCTACCGCATCAGGAGCATCCTGGACAAAGGTGAGCGATGGGTTCCGATACAAAAAGATGTATAGCCATTATTCTAAAATATCTTAAAATACAGGAAAACTTAAATTTATTTATTTATTTATGTTAAAATCAATACATTTCAAAGTTTCACAGCTAAAATACAATATTTAAAAAATATTAGAGAAAATTATTTTAAGAATGGGTAAAAATCTTAAATTAATCGTTGCCCATTATTAAACCCAGAAATCAGGGAATGGCCTGGGGCCCGGGAAATCGTAGAGACGGAGAACGAGAGCGACCAGATGCTCAGCCTGACGTACACCCGCTGCTTTGGATTGGCAGGATTCTTTGCCGCCCTCAAACCGTTTGTGGCCATCATGTTGACCCTGATCCGAGGCAGCGCCGGCGACACGGAGCTGCACTTGGAGCTGCCCCACAACGGGGTCTACCCGTGGGATAACCAGGTGGTACTCTATTACGTGCCCACCTACCTCTGGAACGTGATGGCCAGCTACAGTGCGGTGAGTCTGTAAATGTGGGATTATCTTCCGATTACTTAAATTATGTAAGTGCTGGAAGGGTATTTGTAGTGCAGGAATTTATAAAGATATCTAAATATTAATGTAAGCTTAGCTAAGACAAATTTTTTGATATATTATATTTGATATATGTATTATGAGGTTTGATTGTAAAGATATTTGAATCTTAAAACTTTTCTTTAATATAATATAAATGTTTGGCTTAAATGTCGCTTCATGCTTAAACGTTTAATATTAATTATAAAAACCCGATTAAATATAATAATATTATTACCCCATTTTAGTTTTATTTAAATAAAATCCAACTAACTAAATACTCGGTTAAAAAAGCACAATTAATGGTGTTTAAATCAATATACAAAGTTATCGGAAAACTTTACCCCACCCCACATTCAAATTAATAGTATAATTGCGTCATCATATTAATATGAATATTAATAATATCCCATTGAATAACTAACCATAATTCATATTAAACTCAAAAGCCCGATTAATTTAAATAATATTGTTATTCCATTTCAGTTTAATTTGGATTATATCCTCATAAACTAAGACCCTGTTAAAAAATATCTCCATTAAATGCAAAGTTATCGAAAATAGTTACCCTACTCGAGATGCATGTTAATAATAAAAATACCTCATCGTATTAATAGTAATATTAGCAATATCTCATTGAATAATAAACCGTGAATCATATTACTCCTAAAACCCTCATTTATTTTAATAATATAATCACCTTATTTTAGTTTAATTTCAATTATATCCTACTAACTAAAGAACCTGTTAAAAAACACCATTAATGGGGATTAAATCCATATGCAAAGTTATCGCAAAAGTTACCCTACCCCAGATGCATGTTAATAATTATTATTAATCGTATTAATAGTAATATTAACAATATACCATTGAATAATAAACCACAAATAATATTAATCCCTTAAAGCCCGATTAATTATTTGCGTATAATTACCTCATCATATTAAAAGTAATACTAATAATACGCCATTAAATGTTAACCCTTTCGATAGCCCTTAACAGGGCTACAATCGGTGTTGGACAGACACTTCCAATACTACCAATTCCCAACTTCCGCCGGGCTTTGACAGTTGCCGGGAATTTGGCTTCCTTTTCAATTTGTGGCGTCAAGCTTGCAACATTCATTGTTCCGAAGGTAAATTTTTTTTTTTTGAGAATTTCAACTACCGAGGCGGCAAAATGGCGGAGAAATCGAAGAAAAAGCCTAAACGCATTGCATCAGCAGACGACTTGATCGATGATGTGATCGGAAACGTCCGCGTCCACTTCCAGGAAGCGGGCGTCGGCGAGGATGTGCTCCAGAAGTTGCAGCAGCTCTGGCGCAGCAAGCTCGGTCTCGATGAGAAGCCTCAGGCAGCACCCAATGTGGAAAAGAACTCCGAGGTCGCCAAGGATGCAAAGGTGGACATGGCCTCCGCGTCCACCAGCTCGAAGGCGGCTGGCAGCGGTGTGGAAAACGTGACCCTGGAGCACGTGATTGGTGCGCAGGAACCAAAATCGGGTGCCTCAAGTGCTCAAGGGCCGCCGGCCGAAGCTTCCGGAAATATGGATGGAGACGGTGCTCAAGGGCCACTGGGCGAAGCTTCCGGATATGGCGATGAAGACGGTGCTCAAGGGCCACTGGGCGGAGCTTCCGGAAATATGGATGAAGGCGGTGCTCAAGGGCCGCTGGGCGGAGATTCCGGATATGGCGATGAAGACGGTGCTCATGGGTTGCTGGGCGGAACTTCCGGAAATGGGAATAAAGACGGTGCTCAAAGGCCTCTGGGCGGAGCTTCCCTATTTATGGATGGAGACGGTGCTCAGGACTCGGGCAACGAAGGCTTGGATGCCGCTGATTTCGTCTCCGATCTGCCAGGAGAGGAAGCTGATCAGCCACTGGAGAGGAAGATCTCCGACGGGGAGCTGCTCAACAGCGACGACGACTTGACCGACGACGACGACGACGACGGTTCGTTCGAGACGGACAACGTGATCTACTGTCGCTACAATAGGATCAGCCATAGGCGCAGGAAATGGAAGTTCCACCTCAATTCCGGCGTGATGTTCGTTGGGGGCCAGACCTATGTGTTCAACACAGCAACCGGAGACGCCGAGTTTTAATTAAACACAAACAAAAAAAAGAGAAATGTAACCAAGCAGAGAACCTCCTCGAAGGGTTTAGAGGGACAAAGACAAAGAAAAAGACAAAAAGAGACAAAAAAAAGAAAAAAAAAAATAAGTTAGCTACTTAAAGCATTTGAGGAAGGAGAGAATTCCCATATATTTGAAAAATGTACAACAACTTTGTAATGACCCCAAATTAAATTTCATGCTAAATTAGAAATTCTTTGATTCAATGTACCTTTTGAGAATAAACCGAAATATCAGAACAAAAATTGGAGGTAAATGTTTTCCCCAGTATTGTTGAAGTTTAATTATTAAACTATGCATTTAGTTTGAAGATTGCATTATTTAAATACTCTAATTAATGTATTAATCTTTGATTATACAAATTCACATATTAATATGTGTTAGTTAAAAATCTTGAAAAAATTCCTATTTAGAAGGGTTTCAATTTAAGATAAGTACAACTTTCTACAATATATATATATATGGCATACTTATACCCCTTATACCTCCACGCAACCAGGTGACCATGGCTCTCTGCGTGGACACGCTGCTCTTCTTCTTCACGTACAACGTGTGCGCCATCTTCAAGATTGCCAGGCATCGGTTGGTCCATCTGGCGGCGATCGGTGGGCCGGAGGAGCTGGAGAGCCTGGTGCAGATCCTGCTGCTGCACCAGAAGGGCCTGCAGATCGCGGACAACATCGCCGACCAGTACCGCCCGCTGATCTTCCTGCAGTTCTTCTTGTCGGCCCTGCAGATCTGCTTCATCGGTTTCCAGGTGGCGGACCAATTCCCGGAGCCGCAGAGCATCTACTTCATCGCCTTCGTGGGCTCGCTGCTGATTGCTCTGTTCATCTATTCGAAGTGCGGGGAGAACATCAAGAGCGCCAGCCTGGAGTTCGGGGACGGGATCTACGAGAGCAACTGGTCGGAATTCGCGATCCCCACCAAGAAGGCGCTCCTCATAGCTGGGATGCGGGCCCAGAGACCCTGCCAGATGAAGGGGTACTTTGTGGAGGCTAGCATGGCCACTTTTTCGGCGGTGGGTGGGGGTTACGTTGGGGGATGGCTGCACAGAGAGAAAATAGTGAAACTTACAGCAATTAAATAGAATTTAAAATTAAAGGAAGGAGGATAAAAGCGAACACCTTGAAAAATTTATAGTTTATTAATATTTTTTTGTATTTAAAAATATATACATACTTTAATTTGCTTGGAGAAAAAATAGAAAGTACACTTTAAATATTTATAGTTTACAATTTTTGGTTATATCACTTGATTAAGGTTGTTATTTCAAATGAAAATGTACTCTTACTAAAATCTTTATAGAGAGCTTAAATTAATAGGAAAATGTATATATTTTAAATTAGTTTCTCTCTGTGCATGAGTGTTAAGAGTCAGTAGATAATCCAGTACTTTTCCGTTTATCCCCCAATTCAGATTGTCCGCTCTGCCATGTCGTACATCATGATGCTGCGCTCTTTTAATGCCTGAAAGGAGGATTCGGAGATGCAGGAGGATGACCAGGAGCAAGTGGAGAGCAAGAAGAGCCACACAAAACAGAATATAAGTTGGAGCACTAAACTGCGAGGGTAAAACTAGAAATATCCGAACAAATAAAACGGAAAATATTTGCACATTTTAATTAACGTTTCGAAATTGTTCTTTGTTTTGATATCCTTTGTTTTCTTTTAATTTTTTTTTTACGGTTGACAATGAATGCCATATCGATTATATATGTATTAATGAAAATGTATAGAGAATGTCTGTATATTTTAAAATGATTTTAATAGCACATGGAAAACTTCGCACTGAAAAAATTAAATATATGAAAATAAATGAAAGAACAAAAATGTTGGGAAAATGGATTTTTAACTATTGTTAATTCATGTTAAATATTTCTAAATAAATCAGGAAGATATAATTGATAAAAAGCAAACAATATATTTGTAAACTTGAGTTTTAATTGTATTAATATATTTAAAAAAGAAGAATGAAAACTTGATTTTCAAATAAATTGTTAATAAATATAAGTACTATACCATTATTTAAATGAATTTATGCCGAAATATGTACATCTTAGGATGAAATGGAACATAGATAAATTGAATGGACTTTAAAATCGCACATCAGTCAAGTTTCCGATAAATGTACTATATAAATTAGTTTGCAACATTATAGAGCTCCAAGAGCTTGTACAAATTGTATCCTGTTGACATTGTATTTAGCTTGTATCCCCACAACAAGTACATGTTTATGTCCTCGCCTAAGGAAGACTTGTAGATTTATGCTTTTGCATACTTTAAACACTTTGTAGGAAGTCTAGAATAGTGCAAAGATCGGGATAGAGGCAGGCGTGAGTTGCCTTTTGTGCACATTCCTTTGACCATGTCTCCGCTTTGCCCAAGGACCTCGGTGTGTTCGTGACTCGTTGTGAAAATAGCAACTTAAATAGTTTTTTAACGAAGCTTTGTGTTTACAAATCCATTTCAAAGCAGTGCACGGAGGGAAATAATCCAAATCTAAATAGATGAAAATATTATTATATTATTGGAATTTTAATTAATTTAAAAAAAATATACCCATAAAGTTCGCTTTGTATTTAAAACCGCTTTGGGTGATGAATTGTAAATTAATCTTTATTTTAGGGAAAAACAAATCGTATCAATTTTATTTAAATGTGTTTCTAATTAAATATTATTTTATTTCCCCTTATTTTTAATTATTTCATATATACATAGGCAAATAAATTTTCCTATCTGTTGGTTTGCCGTTTGGACCGTATTTTTTTTGCAGCATAGAAAAATCTAATTGCAGGCAGTTAAAAGACAGGTCAAAAGAGCCTTCACAAACTCAAAATGGTCCGCAGGAGAAAATTAATTAAAAGTGGCAAGAGGAGCGTCCAAGTCCAAGGCTCAGGCACAATTCACAAATTCCTCGGGTCAATTCAGCAGTATCTAACCTCCAGCATCAGCAGCAGCACCCACTTGTCCCGAATCCACACTCCCACATGGGCTCCTCCAACTTATCCCCGAGATGCTCCTCCGTATCCGTGTCCGTCTGTCGTCTGTCGTCCGTCGGCTGTCGCCTGTCGTGTTGCATTTGCTGCCTCAATTTGTTTTATTTTTATAACGAGCCAAGTAATCCCGGGCAAAAGGAAAGGCGAGCGAAATAACTGGCCGAAGGTTGGGAGCCAGCAGAAGTTAAATATAGAGTCTAGCTGGTGGCCAGCTCCCCACCCCCCCCCTCCAATCCTTCCTTCCTTCCTCCCTATGATGGCACTTTTCAAACTCTGTCTTTTTTCCCTCGTGCCTCTTAATAAATAGCTAGGTGTTGCAAGGAGGAGGGGGATTGCTGCATAGTTGCACGAGCTAAAACGATGGGAATTTGTTCCCTTTGTGCCACCCTCCCTTCGCCCCCCCTCGCCTACATTTCCAGCTGCTGCGATTGACAGCCTCTGTGTGCGGCACTGTAACGGTTTCCTGCTCGAACCGTGATTGATGATGGACGACCATGGCTCCAGGATGGGAGGGGAGTGGAGGGAAGTGAAGGGGAGTGGCAAAGAGAGGAGAAAAGTGCAGTGGAGGGTGGTAGAGTGCAGCTAAGGGTGGTGAGATAGATGGATGCTAGTCTTAAGTACGCAACCTGCTGGGCTCCGTGATTGGATGGATACCTTCTCCATCGCATTACCTGGGCGATGCACTTAATTGCAAACTGCATTTTAACGACCATAAATATTTGGTTAATATTTGTTTTTCTAACTCTTTTTTATAGGGGAACAAGAACATGATTTTCCATTCAGATCACTTTGTTTTCCCGATAAAGAGAGAGAGAGAGAGAGCGAGCTCATGTCTCCAATCCATGAGCCATGGCCCAAAGAGACCTCCTCTTTTTCTCTCCAAGCTCGTTTCTCCAATTTTAGAGGGAATAAAAAGGAAACGATGAAAACTTCATAGCAGATCACTTTTATTCTTCAATGGAGAGGGGAGGAGCTTCTCGTTCTCCGCTAGGAATGGAAAGTTCAGAGAACGGTGGAAGTGGAGGGGCAAGTAATCAAGATAAACGTTTCTCTCCAACTCCTAAGTTCATTGTTTTCAGTGGAATTAACACAATTAACAGGGAAAGGGGAAAACTCAACAAGGAAGGTTCGATGGCAGATCTTTTCCCAATGATAATCCCGCAAGTTAGAGTGAGAGAGGGGAGGCCAAGATTGTAAGTTCTCTCCGTCTCTCCAATTATCTCTATTAATCGGCTCTCTCGACACAAACCAAACGGCCGTCTCCCAGTTGCTGATCCCTCATCGAAATCAGTGCGGATATCCGGAAATTAAATTAATTTCTGACTAATATCGAGTATACGCCATGGTGTGCATAAGTTTTGATTGAAATATTGAATATTGATTGTGGTTTTGTGTGACTAATTTCATTACTTCCAACCACATAACCCACAATAACGCCTCCGGCTATAGACAGTTTGCATACTTCATATAAATTAAATGTTGTCGAAATTTAATTTATTTATCTCGCTTCTCGCTTCTCACTTCTCCCTTTTTTTTGTTTGTTGGTAAGAACAATCGGAAAACAAATAAAACAAAACAAACGGAATTGAAATGTCCCTCGTCCTCTGGCCATGATTTATAGCGTTTGGCAAAGCGAAGGAGCAAACTCTAAACTCGTGCCACTAACCAAAAACCAGAACCCAAGCACCGAAGCAACCAACGCTCACTCCAGCCGGAAAAAAATATTATTTGACAGATGTGTCTCGCTCATCCTCCCCGGATTTACCATAAATAAAGTGCACGCCAGCAGAAACAAGAGCACGGGGCCAACAAAACAAAAAATGCGGAATAAAAAATAAAGACAAACTGTTTTGACAACTTTTCACGGGCACTTGGGGCTCGTGTGGGCATGCAAAAAAGGGCTTCTCCATCCGGTGGCGGGTTCCGGGGTCTTAGTAGTGGGTCGCAAAATATTTCAAATGCCGCTGACTCAATTAGCGAGCCATAAAAACACTTCCCCTTCATCGTCCAACTGTCGCCACCTGTCCAGGTGGACAAACAAATGCACTAGCTTCCCGTAGATATCGCGCTTCTGCTTTTGTCTCCTTTGATGGAGCGGCAAATGGGAGGATTGAATGCAAAACAAAAAAAAAAACAGGATACAGTCGCTGCTGGTATCTAAGGGTTCGGAATAGTCTTGTTAAGTTATGGATTTTTTTTGTGGTTATTTTATGACTGTATACATCTCTAAAATATATATTTTTATAATCTTTTTCTCTAGATGTTTCCTTGAGACTTGTGAATTGTACATTATATTTTCAAATAAATATTTAGTTAAGGGATTAGCCTTGTAATAGCTTGTAATTATGTTATTTTAGTTCAGTTTACTTCACTTTCATAGTTTGTTTAATAACAATTCGGAAGAATACTTTTGGTAGGGACTGTGCTGCCTCTGCAGAAGTAAACAACCGCCCAACCGCTTGCATAAGCTGCGCGATAAGGGCACATGAAGTCGAGTTGTCTATTGTGGACATTGCCACTCCTTTTGCTACCAGCAATCTCTGACCCCCGGCCCGGCCCGCCTCCCTTTCCCTTTCCCTTTCCCTTCTTGAGTGGCATCCGCTTTGATGATGGCGCATGCAAAAACTAGTGCCAGCTCCACGGGAGGTGGATGTAAACAGAAAACGGATATCAGATTCAGGAACCTGAAATGCTAGACCGGATGAATATTCCGCAAGCTAATCAACAGATGCCAGAAATCCCAGGAATTCATTGGCCCGAGCCATGCCAAATGACATGGAATAAAGCAAACGCGATAATACAGTTGGCCTATGTATCAGTCAAGGGTTTAGCTCCGCAACCAGAAAGGATTTGTAATCCAAAATAAAATATAAAATAAATATTTGGTGGGGAAATGTTTGCAAAGGAAGAGAGGAATATATAATTCAATCCCCCCAAAAAGTAGCGATGCAAGCTGCTTAAGTGTAATCATGGAAAAATATGAAATAATAATTATCTCCCCACCCAACACAGAAAGGAAAATATTAAGAAAATGTTCTGTGGAAAGTCTGGTGAAAAGTCCTTCCCCAAGTCTCCTTTTCCTGGCCTTAACCTTAACCTTTGAAAGCAATCTCATATTTATACATATGTGCATAACCCAGTGAGAAATATATATAAACACACTCGCTTCTCCACGTGAGGTGTGATGTTTAAACGAAATGGCTAATAAAATTATGTGCAATCCGCGGACGGAAATCATAATTTTCTGCGGGCCCCTAACTCGCAGGACGTCTAAACGCATTTGGCTCCAACGGATGGATGTGCGTTGGCTCCGTGAAATGGTCACAAAGTAACGACGCAGCCTAACGACTCCGGCCATAATGTCGGACAAGCTGCTCTGTCTCAGGGCCATCAAACTTGGACTTGGACTTGCACTTGGACTTGGACCCAGAGCTCAGAGCGGAACGAAATGGAGCGGAACGGAGTGGAGCGAAGCGGGGAGACTTGGTGGAATGCCGGGAGGTGTGGCAGTCTTAGGTGGGAACAAGCTGCTTCCGTGCACGCCGGCACAAAAAGAGTAATGGAACCATCAAAGTTTATATGTTTTATGTTTTCACTTTTAGCGCCGCTCGTGGGCGGAGCAGCAGGAAGTGCCAGAAGTCAAGGAGCTCAGAGGCAGAGGCAGAGGCAAAGGCAGGAGCAGCTCCAACCGGAGCCGGAGCCCAGGATCTGCAGAAGGAATGGCCCGCTGTCATTGATGATGATTTATTGCCCGACTGCAGGTTGCCCCGAAAAAAAAAAGAAATCGTATTTATGAGGCAGCCAACGAAGGGCTGGAATATCAAGCATACGCACCGATGGTCGCCGCATCCGCTCACAAAGGAGCTGCGTCGAAGGACACCCAAAGCACATATCGTCCAGTCTTTGCTGCCGTTCAAATTGAGGCAAGATAAACAGAAACCGATTGCCGGGACACACAAAGAAATTTTAATTTACAAAATTTTGATTTTTTTCGGTTTTTAAATCACATTTTCTAGATGTGTTTTTTAAATATTAAAAAAAAGTAAAAATTCAAAGAATATGTTCTAAAGAAATGTTCAAATTTAAATTTAAAACCCAGCTCATTGCATTTCTTTGAGTGTAGTGGAGCAGGTGGAATCCGTAGATTGCTGCAGAGGCGCTGGACCGGAGAGCCTTTGGGCTCTTCCCCGAAAGGCTCCGTTCAAAGGCTTCCAGGAAGGCTTAGCCAGATTTTTCCCAGGTGCCAAAGGTGGCACGGGGTCCGATGATGGTCGGAAAGGGGTTTAGGCCAATTTGTTTGTCTCTCACGCCTGCACCTGTTCATCCAACCAGCTGTTATTGTTCTTCTCATCCTTTTCCAGAGATTGGAGCCAAACTTGTTGCTTTGTCGCTTTTAAAGGGGGCTCGAGAAAAAAAGGGAACCTAAATTTAATATGATTTACAAGCTAATAAAACAACGATTTTGCAAATAGATTTTGGAATATGAATTCATTAACAATTAAAACGTAAGTTTTAAATGGAAATTTCAATAAGATTCAAGTACTTTTATATAAGATATATAGATATAAATTGCTAATGATGCAATTCTGTTTCTTTCTTTGAATAAAATACATTTTTAAGCTAGGAAATTGTTGCATACATCTACTGAAACATATTTTCCTATCAGTTCTTTTCAATTTCTGGCTTTTGAAAAAAAATTCGAAAAATTTATAACGAATGGCCGTGTATTTTAAGATCTTTATTGGCATTCAATGAATGCATTCCGCTTGAATACTTCGTGGAGGGCTTATATCAACTGCTGCAGTTCCATCCAAAGCCGGATTAAAAATACTTTTTTGCGAGGATAAACCTGTACGCCAAATAAAACTACCAACCGAATGCATTGGGCCAAAAGCGACGCAAAAACCCGTTGACGCTTTGATGCAGCGCAACTTAATGCTAAGTTGAGGGGGGGAGGGCGGTGGGGAAAAAAAAGAGAGCAATACAAAGAAATGGGTGAGATTACCATTGGCATGTTCGAATTTACTGGAAAATCCCTCGGCTCTTCAGAATCTTTGTAGCTTTGTATCTTTGTATCTTTCAGAT
>JAJJHY010000307.1:502590-513805 GCA_021224005.1 Drosophila setifemur
TATGGCCCGGGGGAGAAGGCCAACAATTATGGCCCTCATTTCTCTGGGCCTTTTTGGTAATTTCGGAATTTTTATTACACATTTGCCATACTCGTACTCGAACGAGTAAGTGGCTCAGCTGGACGTGTATTGTTTTGCATGCGGGAACTTTTGTATTTTGTATTTACAGACTGACTGCCTTAATTAGCCCGCAAGTTCATTTATTAACTTTTTCGTTGGCCATCATTGCAAACTAGCCGAACCGAAAGTTGAGTGTGTGAGTTCGAAAAGCTATCTCTCCTCGGGTTATTCGTGGCATACGGGGCGGATGTGTAATATGTAATGTGTAATGCAATGAGTGTCCGGAACATACAACGTTAATTACACTTAATCAAGGTCAATGGCAAAACGTGAATGGCACGTGTGGATATTCAGCCATCGAAAACACTCATCCCTCGCCCTCCTCGCCCTCCTGATAATGTATTTAAATCAGCTTTGTATGTTTTTTTGGCGGAATATTCCCACCTATTTGCACAGCTCACCTCATTTTGGAAACTAAATTCTACGGTTTTAATAACGAAATAATAAATTTCAGCTGGTCCGCAGCCCATTCATAAATTATACTAATAAAAATTGAGGTTTTTGGGCGGCCAGGGCAAAGTGCAAATAATTGCACATCGCATAATTGCTACCAATTGTTGGCAAACTAATAAAACTCATGGCTCACAAAGAGCCATTGCGCATACGCCCCGTGGCCCATTTGGCAGGGCAAATAGAGGCAGCCAAAAAAAAAATAAGCGCGCACTGGCGGATTTAATTGGAATTTAAATCAAAAGACAAGCGAATTTAGTGTGTGGAGCAGCACACCAATCTCCCTGCTTCTCCCTGCTCCCCCTGCTTCTCCTGCCCTCCACTCCCTGCTCCATCAAGGAGCCACTTCAATCGTGGTTGAAGCACAATTTAAGGTGCGCGTGAATTATGCATGCCAGGAGCTGTGGAACTGTGGAGGACCTTTCATGTGAGCCATGTGTGTGTGTGTGTGTGTGCTGTGGCGTGCGCGTGTGTGTGTGTGTGAAGGATTTGGGTCATAGCAACAAAATCAATAGCGCTGCTTACGGTGCCAAGAAGGAGACCAACAACAACCAGCGAGGAGCAGGTAAATTGCTTTGCCCACCAAGCAATCCTCGTGCACAGAAAGAAAATATTTTTTTCTCAAATAAAGGGGTTATTTTTGAAGTGCTTTAGATGAAATATATATTTTTTTCAAGATTTATAAGAGGGAAAAAAGTAGAAATATATTCAGTTCATGCTTTTGATAAAATATATAAATAAGTTTATTTGCTGTCCAAGAAAACTCAAAGAAAAATTGTATTTCTAGATGAAAGAAAATTTATTTACCAACCTTAAATTACTTTCGGTAAACTGTAAGCTAATAGTGATTGCAATTATACAAATAATTTAAACTTTTATTAAGTTGAGAGCCCTTCTAAAAATTATATAAGCCATTACTGAACAGAAATTTATTTATTTCATTTAAAGACAAACTTATAACCCATTGAACATAGGTAAAAGGTAGGTTTAGAGTAGAAATAACTTTTAGAAATATAAAACCACAATATTTTGTATTATTTACTTATTATTTCTCCCTCTGTAATGATAGACCCAATGCGTGTGTGTACGGAAATAAACGTAGACAGTTGGCATTGTGTCCAAGGCAAAACGCTTTCGTTTATATGTCAGCACTTGGGCCATTTTTCAAATCAATTTTCAATTTCTATTCAAAGCTAATTATAAAGCCAGGAGTGTCTCTAGGTTGTCTAGGTTGTCTAGAGTGAAATGTAATTCTTACATTTCATTTCGAAACTGTCGCTTTCGGTTCTGATCCCAATTTGCCGGGGGGCACTCAGGCGGTAAATGCTACCCGCATTTAGGCTATCTGCTTGCCAGCTTTTAGCTTCCAGTTTGCCAGCTTCCAGCTGTTTAAGCCACGTGGCCATAGGCGTAAGTTAATTTGTTTGGCAGGACTGGACCCCGTCAGGACTCTGACCCTGATCGCCTTGGCGCAAATCTGCCGAGAACGGGAAATGAAAAAGTAACCAACGAAACAAAATGCAAACATGAAACGAAATCAACACAAAAACACAGCTCAAAGGCAGAGGCTCAGGCGAAGGGGGGTGGCGAAGGGGGAGGGGGAGGGAGGGTCGCTCTCTCTCTCTGCCTTTTTAATACACTGTGCAAACAATTTCCTCACGAAGTCCCTTGAAGGCATTTCCCGGGTTTCCCTTTTTCGCCAACAAGAAGCTGAGAAACGTTTATTCCTTTTTGGTTGATAATCTTTTTTTTTGTCTTTGTTGCAAGTTTTCTTTTTGTGGTTACAAATAAAAGTATAATGTTTTTTTGTTTGTCAGATAAAAAAAAATCAACAAAAATATATTAATTGATTTTTTTGTAATATTTCCAAAGTTGAAAATTAAATTTCCTATTGGTTAGATAAAATGGTATTGTTGCATTTTTGTCAGATTAAAAAGAAGATTAAAATATGCTCTTAAATATTTATAAAAGTTAAAAAGTTCCTAGTACCCCTTTGGCTTAATATATAACTTAGATTTAGTTGAATACATTTTCCTAACCAATCTCATAAAGCTTAGGGACTCCATTTTTGGCACTTTTAGCGAATTTAGGAAAGTATTTTAGGCAGGAGACTCGTTTTGGTAACACGCTTGTTTGCTCTCTCTCTCCCTCTCCCTCTTCTTGTTCTTGTTACTTTTTTTTTGTTTTAAGGTTTTTGGTTTAACGCAAACAAAACAAAACAAAACTCAAAGCAAACACACTACGCCATGGGAGTAGGGGAGGAGGGGTAGGAGGAGGGGTAGGAGGAGGGGGACGGAGGGAAAGGAGGCAGGCACACACATTTGTATGTAAATATAAAAACTTCAAAGCACATACACTTAACGTACTCAAACATGCACTACTACACACGCGCACGGCCAGTGGAGAGTGGAGAGGGGAGAGCGGGTAGGAGAGAGCGGGGAGCGGGGAGAGATTGGCTCACATGGCGGCTACTTGATGCTGTCGCTCGACGCTTCTGTTAGTGTTGCTTCCGCTTTCACTTTCACTTTCGGCCAGAGATTTATTTACACAGCGCAAAAAAAGGGGGTGTGTGTGCCCAACTAAAGTCCGCTTTAATCTTTCGGATTGCTAAAGGGTTTATCTTATTTATTTTACAAATAACCAAAATTAAAATAAATATGGAAATAATATTATTTGTACTCTCGTGAGTTATATATTATTTCTCCAATTATTTTAGTATTACTCCCACAATAAAACCAAGAATATATAATTTATTATTTATAATATTTCAACTTTAATTGAGAAACTAAATTTGTTTACCCTTTTTTCAAATATTTTCAATAAACCATAAATAAAACTAAATTTGTTTACCCTTTTTCAGAGTATAATAGAGTACAATAAGCTATTAGGTATACAAATACATTTCTTTTCTTCTTGTTCTAAAACCCACAATTAATTGTTTATTTGTGAACTTATTTTTAGCCTAATACCTTTTTGTTAGCTTCCAAAGAATTAAATTATATAAACAAATTATGCCAAATAGATACAAATCAGTTAAAACAAATTCACTCAACCAAAACCGTTTAATTCCTTTCTTTTTATGCAGAAGATACAACAAAAACATTATTTATTTACTTTTGTATGCATAAATTAATATGCATAATATGCAATAGCATATGTTGTTTCTCCTGATTTTTTTTTTATCAATAAAAGCTTAAAACTATTCAACTGTTTTAATATTATTTTCCATATACATTAACATATAATTTTTGCATGGAATATATTTGTGGGAATTTTTTCTATGCATTTTTTTTGGCGTACACTTAATGCTTCAAATGGTCGCCAAACTTGGCTAAACGTTTTCAAAGCCAAAAGCGGGGTAACAAGGGGAAGGAAGCTGGAGCAGGGAGTAGGCAGCAGGGAGGAGGAATAGGGAGCCGGAGCAGGAGCAGGGAGCAGGGAGCACTGTGCAGGAACGGGGAGCAGGAGCAAAGAACAGGCAGCAGTTGCAGGGAGTAGGGAGAAGAAGCAGGGACAGGGAGCAGGAAGAGGAGGCAGGGAACAGGGACAGAAAGCAGGGAGCAGGGAGTATGAAAAGGGAACCGGAGCACGTGCCTCAGCATTCGATGACCATCGGCGGGTCAGCAGCCAGCCGAAGTGCAAATTGCTTTAACATCGAATCTATTTTGCCGAATCATTTTCCACGCTTCAAATTTCTAGGGCCTATGGGATGCGTATCTATATACGTATATATATGGGTTTTTGTGCAAAGGATATCGCATTTGACAGATGGAGTTGGTCCTTTGTTTAGAATGTGTTTTTTTTTTTTGGAAATTTTGCAGTGGTTCGTTTTACAAGCGGCAATTATATTGTTTTTATGGTTTATAGTTGTTGACACCGAGAATTGGCAACTGTCGTAAATTATAGTATTGGTTGTCTTGTTTTTTCCGAAGAAGAACACAAATTTATGGGCTGTAAAAATATGATTAATTTTTGTGAATCACATTTCCAATAAAAACTTTATTCATTGTGATGACTTGTTTATGTGAAATCGTTTCAAGGCAGGTTATTGACTTTTTTTTTAGGACTAATGACCTTAACTTTGGGTTCGATATTTGATTATAATTATAGCAAACAGTTGATATATGATTTCTTTACATTTTCCTAAAATTTAATTGTAGATGAAAAAATGTCATTATTAATTCTTGAAGTGTTTTTCCTACTTAATACTTATTTTTTAAGACCCGCATAAACATCCAAGACCCAAAACTTTCTCTTCTGTTTAGTTTGGTTATCTGCAACAATTTAATGCCGTTTTTATGTTTTTTTTTATAGCTCTTAACATTTAACTTAACGAGCTCCTTTAAAATCATAACATTAAAAGGAGCAGCTCATAAAACTGAATCACACTTAAAGCCGAACAAATTTTTGATGTTATATGTTTTGCGTGTATCTCGGATTTTATATATGATCATTTTGGGGATTATCCTGTTGTTCCCACGAATTGAGATGTAACCAGGCGACGTGGCATGTCTAATTGCAAACCACAAGCCGAAGACAGTCAGTCAACTTTTCCGTTTGCTCAGAGCTGTTGCTAAGTTGTTGCCACGCCCCCTCCTCCGCCCCCTTCTTGGCCATGGCAAACTTCCAAATACCGAATACCGAATTCCCAACCAAATGCCGCAAGATACTCACACACACGCACACACACACACACACACACACAGACGCAGGGCAGACAGGATGCGACACACGGAAGGACATGCAAGGAGTCTGGGACTCTTGTGTGTACACAGCTGCGGCTCATTTGATCGCTGTGCTTGGCCAATTGACGGTGGAGGAGACTTTGTGTGTAAATATTTGCCAAAATGTTTGCTAATTTGACTCGAGCTGCTGCTCCTGCTGCTCCTGCTGCTCCTACCCCCCTCCAACCCCCCTCCTCCTCCCTCTCTGAAGGTTGCCATTTGTTCCTCCTGACCCAGAGAAAAGTTGTAACAGCCAGGCGAAGGCCCGAGTCCTGGGCCCTTTGGCCCCCGACATAATTAAAACCGGAAGCCCAGAGTCGGAGGACCAGAGAGAGCCGGGAGAACCAGCAGATTTCTGCTTCCTACTTATGCGGGCCGGACAATCCAATCAATATGCGCACAAAGCTCCTTAAATGGCCAGCGGATTCAGTGGTTTCCGTGGTCAACGGGATTTCCTTTGCCTTTGCCAAATAGTGAGGAGATAGAGTGGAGGCGAGCAAAATGATTTTTAATAAGGATAAGGATTTGCATAATGGTTGTGCACTCAACCAAAATCGGTGGACAAATTCTCTTTTATAGTCTTCAAGTCTTTTAAATAAGAATTATAATCAGAATTGGAACTAAATTAAAGTAGAATCATTGCACTTATGGTTTAATTTATTTTATTACTTAAAACTTAAAACTTAGTTTAAAATAGAATCATTGCACTCTTTGTATAATTTGTTCCCTAGATTTTTTTTACATGTTTGCCAAACTTAAAACATATTAATTCTTTAATTTGAATTCTTTTAAACTCTTCAAATAAGAATTATCATCAGGATTTTATCACTCAAAACAATAGTTTAAAGTAGAATCATTGCACTCATAGTTTAATTTAAAACTTAAAACAATTGAATTATGTGAAAATTCGAATTCTTTTATACACTTGAAGTTCAAATAAGAATTATTAACAGAATTTTATCACTCAAAAATAATGTGGAAATAGAATCACTGGACTCACAGATTAATTTATTCCCTAGAATTTTATTAACATTTTTATTAAAATTCCTACAAATTAGTTCTTTCGAAATTCGAATTATTTTATACTCTTAAAGTTTATCAAATAAAAATGATGTGCTTAGAATTTTATCACTCAAAACTAAGTTGAAATTTAATAATTGCACTCATAGTTTAATTTATTCCCTAGATATTTTTTTACATATTTACTAAACTTAAAACAAAGTAATTCCTTAGAAATAATAAATTTCTTCTTAAAAATATACTTTCTAAAAATATAAATTATAGTTTTTATTGATTTATAAATAAACCAAGAGTTTTTAAAACTTTAATAGCATGGGTTGCCCAACTTTAAAGCGAATTTAAGCCCTGTTCCTGTTGGCCAAACAGAAATTCAGAAGGCTCGAAAACAGGCCAGAGTTGGCCAGAATTTGGGACTTAATTGACACCGACATTTCGGGCCTTGGACTTCATGTAAATCAATAAGCTAGTTAGTGAGCATTTGTTGTTGTTGTTACTGTTGTTGGCTTAAAGAGTGGGGAAAAGTTTTGCTCTCATTTGGCAGTTACCGTACTCGTTTTGGCCATAAACAGAGCCAAGTGTCGTTAAATATATATGAGAGCAGAGCCTTGAACGCATAAATTGGCATTTAATGAGTGTGTGTGTGTGTGTGTGTATCTGTAGCTGAGTGTGTATCCGTATCTGAGGCAGGAGAACAGTCGGACTCCATTACCGGGAAAATTTCGCTTGTCAGCCCCGAAGACTTTGAGCTTGGCTAACAAGTTTGTTCCATTTTGCAAAAGGCAGCTGGTCTGGCATTTTGAGTTATTAATAAACAGAGTGTCGCACGCACATTGATGCATGCAGCAGGGAGCCGGGAGACACACGTGGCACACACACACACTCGCACACTCGCACACCCATATAGGGCCAACAACAATATTTACTCTGGCCAAGTAATTGATAACTTATTGATTTGCATGCCCCGGGAAAGTATCTAACCTTTTAATTTCACTTTCACACTTCAGCACGTTCGTTCGTTCTCCGCTTCAATTATTCTTTCGTTTCAAATCTATCTTTTTTTTTTTGTCTTCGTTTTTATTTGTCCAGATAACTGGATAACCGGATTTCGGTTTAATGGATTTGGCTGCGCAATTTTCTTAGTTTTCCTGAAGTGTCGTCCGGCGGTGCTTCAAGTAAAATTTAATTGGTTTCGAGATTTATTTATTTTAGAGAGGAAATCTCTCTTGTTTTTGAAAATCCAATCATTTCATAAGGGAAATATATTCTGCCCTGCAATCCGTTAGATACTCTCTGTACTTTGGTAAATAGTATGCACAATTTCGGTTATTATAAATGTTATTTTTCCGGTTTATCTAAATCGTTCAATATGAAGTTCGCTTTCGATTTTTCCCATCTATCCCCAGAGATATTATTTTGATTTAAGTTGTACCAAAACATTCACATAAATTAAATGAACACAACCGAAGGGAAAGGTACAGAAAGGAAGCAGCCTTCCTCTTTTTCCTGCTGTATCAAAGATAAGATATATATATATATATATATAGAGGGGGGAGCGAAATCGGGGGACATCTGACTGATTAAGGCGCAATTGCGAGCTGTCTCAGCTGCTGCGACTGCTGATGATGATGATGGGCTTTTTCCAGTTTCCCCACTTTCCCAGCCGCAAAATAACAAAATCCCCCAAAGCCACACACATACACACGCACAAACACACGGGCACTCACTTCCCTCCGTTTCCGTTTCCGGTCGCCCCTCTCCCCCGTAGACTTTCTGTTTTTGTTTTTCCGCCTCTGGATGGACCGACCGACTGCCCCCGGGCTCAGAACTCATTAAATTACAATAAAAATAATATCGCACACACGCTCAGATCCCCACAAGAATCGAAAGTAAAAGAAATGGGAAAGAAAGGAGCGCCAGAATTCCGACCGGAAACGCACATAAATCTCGGCCGTAAGATGTAAGGAGTCTGAAATTCCGGAAAACTTAACAACAACAATTTCCCGGAGAGGAGAGCCAAAATATTTCAATAATTCCCATTTACTTCAAGTTGTTTTTTTTCCGTGATATTTATTTAAGAACTTTTATCATTTTCTTTGTTTTAATTTTACTTTTTGGAGGCGGAGGAAAAGTGGGAAAAAGTATGAAAAGTAGTAACCAATATCGGGGCTTTACCTGGTTGGTTATTGACTTTGTTCAGTAAACTTTGCGACTGCAATTTGAGTTGCTTAAAAGCAACAATCGAGGCATTTAAAAAATTCCATTTAAATGCGTGTCTGTTATATATATTTAATATTTTATTTTCACTCTCGAGCCGCGAAATGCAATTTTGCACAAGTCTCAGCTTGTTGATATTTTTCTGAACAAATACGAATAAATAAATAGCGGAGTTCACAAGAAATAATGTTAATAATAATGTATCTTAAATATGTATATCTTGTATATTTTAACCAAAAGCCTTAAACAAATACAATTAAATGAGCAACCAAAAATTGAACTCAAAAAACAATTATATATTTCCAACACTGTACATTTATATAAATACAAAATTAAGCTTGTACAAAATATACCTTCGGGTATTCCCATTTAAAGACCATGTAAACCTGGCTAATTAAAACTTCCCAAGTACCCCGTTCCCAAACACAAATATAGCATCTTAAACTGGGAGGATTAACCATAGCTCCCGATTTGAATCCTCATTCCTTCCTTCCTTCCCCTGCACCATTTGTATGTATAATGAAGGAGTGAAAAAACAACAAACGAAAAACGAAATAAAAACATCATTTAACATTTTGTGTGTGTACAAAGCCAAACAAGCGAAAAACAGAAGAAGAAGCGAAAATAACAAACTTTTCCATTTTACGACACATTAAAATAAAAGGTCATAAAAAATCAAATGACATAAAACAAAAAACAAAATACAAAACCAAGAAAATACAACACAGAAAAAATGGAAAATGAACTGCACCGATAGATACAACATGTGAGGGGCCAGCACAAACAAACAAACAAACAAAAGAACAAACAAACAAACAGGGCAAACAAACAAAGATGAACGAACACCAACAACAACAAGATGATAAATAATACTAAAAAACACTAAAATATACAACAGGGAAGGCAATAAAAAAAATATCCGCCCCGCAGCTCGGATCAAAATCAAATGAAATTAAATGGCAACAACACGGACACGCACACACCCCACAGATACAGATACAGCTACAGCTACAGCTACAGATACAGATACTCTTACAGCCACTTTTGTATGATGTATATATATAGTATATATTTGTATCTATCTAACTTGTATGGCGGCATACGTTTACTTAGACAAATAACCCAAAAACTTTCTATCATTTCTTTGCCGTCTGTTGCTGCTGCCCCGCAACAAAAACATAAAACATAAAAATAAAACACTGACAAAAAAACGATAAACACCCGAATAGCAGCAGCAGCAGCAGTGGCAGCAACAACAACCCAAGCAGCGGCAACAACAACAACAACAACAACAGTTACAACGACAACACGCCAACAACCACCAACAGCAACAATAGCAGCAACCAACAACAACAACAACAGCTACAACTACAACAACACAAGCGTCTCCATCGTCTGGCCCAGTTTGTTGGCCTCATCCCGTTGAGTGTGAGCTCCAAAAATCTGTCCACCGATCCGACAGATGTCCTCAAGGACGCCACCGCCTCCGAATTCTCGGCGGGAAGTGTCCGGCCAGAGCCATCGACATTGACGCTCTGCAGTCCGCAGTCGGGCAACTCGCCGCAGGAGTTTGCCGACAATCTCAGCCAGGAGCTGCTCGTGGACCTGACCACCGGCGAGGAGTTGCCCTTGTTGCAGGCCCCAATGCCGCACAGGTAGTTCGTCCTTTGACAAACAAAGAACACAAATAATACAAGAGACCAACCACACCAAAAACCCCGCCAACACAAAGACACACACACAAAAAACACGAATACAAAGGCAGCTGCAGATGTTCCTTAGGCCAGGCCACCCGGGCGTATGCTTAATGTCCTGGTAAATAGCCTGCGAACCACAAAAGTGGAGGGAAAAACCGAAATGAAAAACAACAAAAAACCAAACAAAATAAAAGCAGCCAGCGAATATTCAGCAGTCAAGTGGAGAGATGTTAATACGAGAATACAAGGGGGGTGGTCCATGCACTGTGAGAAAAACGATGTACGAAAGGGAAACTCAATTGGCCATAAATTAAGGTTTAAGGGCATACAAAAAACTCATTGTCAAATTGTAGTTAACTATTATTAGATATTATTATAATTTAAATGGTATTTTCTTCGGTACTATTTCGAAGTGTATTCTTAGATGTTAATTATATTATTATTGTAATGATTTGTTTTTCAAGTAACGCAATTAAATTATGGTTAAGCAATTTCAGATAATTTTGATATTAAATTATATTCTTAGATGTTTTTATCTAAATAATTTCTTCTTTATCTTACCCAATTAAATTGTAGTTAAACAAATGAAATTGGAACTTCAGATCTTATCGATATTATATCAAATTGTTATATTATTAATATTATTATCGACTTATTACTTATTTACCAAAAGTAATTTAATTATAGTTATACAATTGATATTGGAATTTCAGATATTTTTGATGTTATATTAAATGGTATTCCTAGATGTTATTGATATTATCTAAATAATTTCTTCTTTACCTTACGTAGTTTAATTATAGTTAGTCAGATTTTTCGATATTATTTCAAGCTATATATTAATGAAACCAAATATTTACTAGTTTTTAACTAGCAATATTAGATAAAAGGATATTTTGAATACTAATTTTTCAAGCTATGAATATCAATGAACCAAAATATTAACACTATTTGATCAAAATATTATAATAAATCTTTCTATACCATATT